>JASDQU010508375.1:0-28767 GCA_032191745.1 Picea mariana | reverse complement strand
GCAAGAGAAAAATTGCATCATAGTTTGAAAGACCTGGGTATGATGCATTATTTATTAGGTCTAGAGGTATGGAAGAGACTGGATGAGATTTTCCTTAATCAAGGAAAGTATGCAGTAGAGATCCTGAGGAGATTTAGGATGATATATTTCAAGTCCATGCCTACTCCGATGGTGACGAATATGAAGTTGTTGTGTGATACTTCTTTAGAGATAATGTACACCACCATGTATCACTGTATCATAGATATGGTGCATAAGGGAGAAGTGAATCTCTAGTATGTCTCTATAGATGAGAAAATAACAGACGTGTTGACCAAGCCTCTGTCGAGAGTGAAGTTTTTTTACTTCAAAGACAAGCTTGGTGTGGTCCAGACGGAAGTCCTTGGTAAGAGCGAGTGATGAGTCACATATGCGACTCTAGATAACAACATGGTATAGTGTGGACAACAAGTTGTCATGCCTAGGCACTGATTGTGGCACCATTTAGGTTGATGTGTACACAAATGCTTTGGGGAGATCATGTTTTCCTAGATATGGAGGCCCAATCAGTTTGTGTGGTTGGAGAATTTACACAGATCCTTCGAGGAGGGCATGCCTCCAAGATAGCTAGAGGGCCAACCTAGTTTGTTGGATATTTTCTACTCCAGTGAAACATTCTAGTACATAGGTATGCTACCCCATTGAAATAGTTTGGTACACATGTACTCCAGTGAAATAGTCTAGTATATTTCTACTCCAGTGAAATAGTCGGGTACACATAGCTACTCTAGTGAAATATTCTGGTACGCTAAGATATTGCTACTCCAGTGAAATAGTCTTGTACGCATAGCTACTCTAGTGGAAAATTATGGTACACTGAGGTATTGGTACTCCAGTGAGATATTATGGTATGCAGAGATACTCCAGTGAAATAGTCTGGTACACTGAGATATTGCTACTCCAGTGAAATAGTCTGGTACACATAGCTASTCTAGTGAAATATTCTGGTACGATGAGAAATTGCTTCTCCAATGAAATRGTCTGGTATGCATATCTACTCCAATGAAATATTCTATTACACTGAGATATTGCTACTCCAATRAAATAGTATGGTACACATAGCTACTCCAGTGAAATAGTATGGTACACTGAGATATTGCTACTCGAGTGAAATAGTTTGGTACACATAGCTACTCYAGTGAAATATTCTGGTACACTGAGATATTGCTACTCAGGTGAAATAGTCTGGTATGTTGAGATATTTCTACTCCAGTGAAATAGTCTGGTACACATGTTACTAGTTTTGTATGAAATAGATGCCAGATTATGTGTGAGATGGTTAGTTGCTAGTTCTGTATGAACTAGAGGGCAGATTTTGTGTGAGATGGCGAGTTGAAGCCCCATGATGACATAAATCCTGAAAGGATGATAAGACCCCAGATGCATGAATTTGATATGACCATCAGATAGTTTGTGTGTGTGACTATGCCATAACATTTGTGGCTATGATGGTGTTACTTGTTACATGATTTGTTTGATCATGAGATGGCCTATTTGGCTGTGCTACTTGTGACATGATCTGTTTGATCATGAGATAGCCTATGTGGCTATGGTGATGCTACATGTAGACTGATATGCAAGACCATGTGATTCTTTCCCATGCCATGTGAGATGGATGTATGTGTTTAAGACCATTACATGAAGAACATCCTAGTTAATACCTCCCTAACTAAGAGGGAGTGTTGATGATTTGGTAGTTGTGTAAGGTATTAACCTCCAAGTGTAACCTCTGTACTTAGAATAGAATATTTTGGAAGGAAGAGAACCATGAAATAGATGTGTGGAAACCCTAGAAAAGAAGTCGGCCCAAGGATAATAATAATAAATAAATAGAAAAACCTAGAAGAGAAGTAGGCCCTGGCAGAAAAAGTCAAAGTAAATTGTATTTTCTAGAAAATATAGGTCATCCCTATGGGAAACGTTCACTGGAAGAATAAGTATAAATAAGGTGATGCCTTAGCTCATTTTCACACTCTCACACACTCACTTAGAATAAGGAGGGTGCAATTCTGCGGAGTAGTAGCTGCAGCAACTGCAGTTGCAACTGAACGAGGCACAAGTCTAGAGAGGGTGGTGCAACAATTGTCGTGGTGTAATCTAAATCTTTCTAGTATCTCTCTTGTGTGATTCTCTTGGTAAATGTTGGCACAGGGGTATATCCAGGGTTCATCACTACAACAATGCACCAAAAAAACCCTAACTATCGACCCTTTCGGCAACACTTGCGAAGAAGATGAAGTCTCCCCCGAGGTAGAGGAAGGGGTGGTTGCGGAACTCAGATGTATGCAACCTTAGCTGGGACACAGATCTGTGATTATAACACTTAAGAGAGAACTTAGCAGTAAACATTCATCAACATTCATTTCTTTAGTAACAACGCAGACAAACCATAATTACAGAGCATCGCAGTATCCAACCAGATCTAGCATCTAACAACTCTTAGCATGATGAAATAGATCAGGTCTTAAAAAATTTAGCACTAAGCATATATATATCAGTCAGATATATCATCCATGTTATTAAGCACTAAGCATCGAAATATCATTCATCTATATTAAATAACTAAGCACATCAACACATTGTACAAACCAGAGCAACACAACACATACGTGGTTCACCCCCCCTGGGGCTACGCCCACCAACTCTTCTTCTCTTATATTATCTTTTGTTAATCAGTTACATGCACAGAGCCTCAAAAACCCTACTCCGCATAGGACAACAGATCTTCGCACACCTTGCCAGATCCTCCTTCCCTGAGCTAGGTTACAACACTAAGCCTTCTACAGTCACTTGCACTCAGATCTAAAAGCTTCACACAGTATGCACAAAGCACTTACAATCCTTTGATCACATATATCGATCACTAGAAATTGCACATTGGCCTAACGTCACATAGATGCCCCTCCTTACATTGCCTAGAAATCTATTTACACTTTACAAAATAGGACTAAGCATGTGTAAACCCATGCACCGACATACCATACCCATTACATAATACCGAACCCCAAAAAGTACCCAAAAAGGGGTCGAGATCCCATGATATCTGATTTGTCTTGCACTCCTTCTTCGACAGGTTGTTGAAGTCCCAAAATAGGTCAAAATTGACCAAGGATCTCCCAAAACTTGATCAAGGGACAACATGCCCCCAACACTCACCTGTGACTCATCCCGAGTCACTTTGATCTGGGTAGTTCTACTTTGAAAGCCTCGATCTTGGCTCGAGCTACTTTGAATTGTTGTTGTGCCATGGCCTCCTGTACAATGAACTCTTGGATGACTGCCTCATTCACGGGTCCTTCTAGGCGTTGTTATGCTGCAGAAACAACTTGCTCCAGTTTTTCTCCTTGACCTTCGATCTTTTTGAACAGTTGGTAAGCCTCATCATGTACAGGTTGAAGTCTTTGAGTCACTTCCATGAGTTTTCTCTGAATGGTGTGAACCTGCTGTTGGGAAGTGCACTTCTCTTGGGATAGTTTCATTCTTTCCACAACTGATAGGGGCTTCAACTGCACCTATATTGTTTCTGCTTGCTTATTCACCTCCTGGAGTTGTGACTCTAGTGCCTTTAGTTCTACATTCTCAGTGAGTTTCTCATAAGTCTGGGAACTACGGTCACTAAGTTGCTTTCATTCCATGGAAATATATTTTATTCTCTTGATTGTGCTTCGGGCAATCACTTCTCTTTGATATCTGACATCCTGCGGAGTGTTGGGCACTGTGCAAAGCTCTAAATCTATTATTCTTTGTTGTAACTGCTAGATGGCTTCCATGAGCTTCTCTAGTTGATGCTCAACCCGGTCTTCTGCCCGTGGCTCTAAGCCTATCACAGAACGAAGTGCTCTATTGACTGCTTCTTTTACCTTGAGTTGCCTTGCGAGCAACTTTTCCTTTTCGTGCTGCATTTGTGCTTTTTCCTCGTCAAAATTTGTCTGGAGAGAAATCTTCTCCTACTCTACAACTCAACACTGTTCTAAAAGTAATCCTTGTACTTGTGTCAAATCCTGGGTGGATTTTTCTGTTTCCTCTTGTGCTTGTCGAAGGAGAGCTTCACTTGCATATGCTAGGTGGCAGAGTTGGGATGGCTCATCTCCCAATTATTGTTCTCCTGATGAGAGGGGTGCAGTGGAGACTGCGTGACTGGACTGAAGAGCATGTTGTACCCCTCAGAGATCAACCTCAATTATATCATACAATTCCTCCTTCTTCGCTCCTTGTTTCTCCACAATTTCTAGTGAAACGACATTTAGAGCTTCTATGATGAAGTCAAAGTCATCAGGAGTAAGTGTAGTCTGCATCTTGGTCACGGTGGCTCTTGATTTCTTCTAGGATGAATATTTCCGTGGATAAACCTTCCTCTTCTTTAGGTGGTCAGCCTCATCTCTGGGCGGTGTTACTTCACCTTTATTTTGCTCAACTTCTATGTCCTTCATTTCTTCTACATCACCATCACCTCCTCGCTAAGGTGATGTGGAAGCAATCTTCCTTGAGGCGCTTCTTAAATCTTGGACCTCCTCAGTATTCTGTCTTCTGCTGGTTCTAGGTGTGTTTTGTTCTTTGTGAGTGGTCTCCAGGCTATCCAATTCAGGATCAGACATCTCTGCGGGGTCAGCGGGGATAAGGACATCCACAGACTAGTCCTTAGTGATCTCCTCCTGGTCCTCTTCTGTAAGTTTATAGTACGACTGGAATGTAAATGAAATGTAAATGAAATGTTCTTTATGTTCATTGAGTCGCGCTGTAATGTAAATGAAATGTTGATCTGCGCTGAAATTCATTAAGGGTCGGAATCTTTGTAAGGTTTTTGGAGTCATGCAAGGCTCAGATGTGATGGCTCTCTTCAACTGAAGGTAGTAAGTATGAAAAACAATGTTTGACTCCCACTATTTGTTCATATCTCTTGACTACCAAAGTGTAGTGAACTTTGTAGCAAGAGACTCAAGTGGATCGATGTCCAAGAAGGTCACACCTTCCGACATCTCCCAGGAAACAAAGGCGATAAGGATTAGGAGCTAGCTGAAATGGAACGCATAGCCCTGATCCTTGTTTTTGCGACGCTATATTTCAAGTTGATTGACTAGGTACTTCACCTAGTTCATTTGTAAGCCTTCTACATACTTCCCTATGAGGTCGACAACAAATCTCGTGACCTATGTGGGTCAGTTCTTGCATACTGACTTTCCAGCTATCAACTGACATGCTAGGTGCATTGCACCATTCTGGATGGAGGCTACCTTGTAGCCTCCCATCCCCTTCTCGACATCACCGTATGTATCCTTAATATTCTGTGTCAGCGCACGATCTATGGCCTTTCCTGGGTATAATTCCTGTGAGTCAGGTCCTTGCATACTCGACCTTGTGATCCTATGGATCAACGTTGGATCAACTATAATACGAAGGTCTAGCCATAAATTTCCACCATGGTAACATGATAGTAGCAACTTGACACAGGGATTGACTTCTTGGTGTCTTCCGAAGTGTGGGATTTTCATGACATTTAACAAGGTGGACTGCGCGAGGTTCATTGTCCATGACTGAGGGATGATCTTTGAGTTCTTTCCCTTTGTCTTGTTTAGGTATTTGTACAGGGTGAGCATGATGTAGTTTTTGCGATCTCTGAGGTTGAAGTCATTGAACTTCAATGCTGTGATCTTATCCTGCTGTGCTCAAACTGCACGTATCCCCTTTAGGAGGTACGCAGTGACCATGGTGTCCTCGAAATCGTTGGGTACACTATCACGACTTATTACATTGGATAGAGGTGGGATATAGTCGGGTAATATAGATGGGATCAACTTTGCATTGGCTAGTTCATCTCTGTGTTTGGTTTGCTTTTCTGCTGATTCTTGGGATGATCCAGCTCCACGAGTAGTCGACAGAGAGGCTTTCATTCCTCTCATCGATGATGCTTGTATACCTGTAGACATCGACATTTCTCTTTTGGTCATGAGGTCGATGAAAACTTCCTCGACAATTTTCTCTGCCACACTGAAATCATTCAACATACACGCTCGGGTTTTAAAATCTCAGCTTCAGAGAGTAATCTCTCAATGCAATGGGATAGATGGAAAAAGTGCAATGATCATTGTGTGGAAATCAACTAATCTATGGGCTCAAATTCTCAATTAAAAAAAGTGTTCTTGGTGCGTGGTGNCCAGCTCCACGAGTAGTCGACAGAGAGGCTTTCATTCCTCTCATCAATGATGCTTGTATACCTGTAGACATCGACATTTCTCTTTTGGTCATGAGGTCGATGAAAACTTCCTCGACAATTTTCTCTGCCACACTGAAATCATTCAACATACACGCTCAGGTTTTAAAATCTCAGCTTCAGAGAGTAATCTCTCAATGCAATGGGATAGATGGAAAAAGTGCAATGATCATTGTGTGGAAATCAACTAATCTATGGGCTCAAATTCTCAATTAAAAAAAGTGTTCTTGGTGCGTGGTGCGATGGGATAAATAGATACTTGGTAACAAATCTCTTGCAATGGGTAAGAAGTCTTCATTAACTCAATTTTGTCCATTACAATGTAGTTCCAATGGTTTGGTGGCAAGTTGTCTAACCATTAATGCATTTCTTCCCATTTGGGGCATCAGTCGAACGGTCATACCGTCGCTAATGGATATATTTCTTCACCATGGCGAAGTGCCATGTGACATTGTTATGGTATTCTGACGAAGCTCCAATTTTGTAAATTTTCCTTCTACGAGGTTCCCCTGGGAACCTTCTATAATTTTTCAATCTTAGCTCTCTTCTTACTTAGTTTTCTAGCCTTCTTTTCAATGGGATTCATCTTAGAATTCCTTTTTCCATTCTGATTCTTATCTTCTTTTGGCATAGTAACTTCACACTGTTGAGATTCTCTAGAAATCAGGGGTAATACTTTATTTATATCTGGAATAGGTACTGGAATATTATGTGGGTCTTCTAATGTTCTTCCATCTTCGACATTCCAGTATTTTGTTTTAAATAGCTTCACTTGGTTATTTTGTTCTTCAATCAAGTGTGTGATCTTCCTAGTCATGAAATCCTTTAGCTCTTGCTTCTTTTGTTCTAAGACTTATTTTTCTTCCCTTCTGGCCTGATCTCTTTCAATCCAAGGTTTTTCGAGCAACATAGTAAATGGAGCGTTGTCCTCAATAAATTTAATAACTTCAAATTCTTCCTCTGTCAAAGTTCCCTTGGCATTCATAGATATCTGGGTAATCTTTCCACATAGGTTTATCATCTTTCCTTTGAATATCCCTATTCCTCCTAATGAAGGAATCATAGCAGGCCTTCCTATAGCTTCCCAAGTTATTTTAGTCATGATATTCACATTTGTTTCCTCATCCAGAACACAGTCAATGTTGAAGTTTCCTATTCTTACTTCAATGCATTCTTTTTCTTTGAATACCTCTGATAAAATGATATATTATTGATCATTCAGGGTTTCTTTCATCTGTAGCAATACTTTCTCTGATTATTTCTGGGGCTCTATCATAATCTCAATTGCTTGACTTTGCTCGTGGTCTCCTTGTCTCATATTCATCCTTTCAAGCTGAGCAATTATTCTAGGAAAATCCAAAACTTCATGGTCCATAGCTTTGCAATAGAGACAACTAGGTTTTCTACCAGGGAATTCCTTAGCCAGATGTCCCAATCTTCTATAGCTACAAAAAAGGGTTAATCTTATCTTTATCTTAAATGATCCCCAACCTTTTCGGTACTGCGTGCTAGGATCATAGTGGTTAACCTGCAAAAAATTCTTTCTAGGATCCTACATCCATTTGTTAGTTCAAACATTCTTTCTATACATAGGTATAACATAATTTTCACTATTCTTTTAAGATCTACTCATATCAAATCTTCTTTCTTCTATCAGTGCCCTAGTTTTCAAGCTAGGATAAATCTTATCAAACATAACTAGATCCATAATTTAGAAACAAAAATTTCCACTAATCTTACTTCTATAGAACACAAAGCTTCCAGATCTAAAAATTTTCAAATTATTACCTTTATCAAAACACAAAGCATTCATATCTTACCTCTTTTCTTCAGATCAGACTTCTTTTCTTTCGCACAGATCTTCACAACCTAAGTAGAGTACTGTGCACTATAGAGATAGATCTACGCACAAAGATTTCACAATTTCAGGTCGAATATTTGCACAAAGCTTCTTCTTTCTCAGTTCTCAACAATCACAGTTTTAGGTCCCGACAACGGAACCATTTGTTGGCACAGGGGTAGACCCAGGGTTCAACACTACAACAGTGCACCAAAAAAAACCTAACTACTAGCCCTTTCGGTAGCACCTGTGAAGCAGATGATGTCTCACCTGAGGTAGAGGCATAGGTGGTTGCAGAACTCAGATGTCTGCAACCTTACCTAGAACACAGATATGTGATTCTAACACTTAACAGAGCACTTAGCAGTAAAAATTCATCAAGATTTAGTTCTTTGGTAACAACGCAAAAAAACCCTAATTACAGAGCATCACAATATCCAACCAGATCTAGCATCTAACAACTCTTAGCATGATGAAACATATCAGGTCTTAACAAATTCAGCACTAAGAATGTATATATCAGTCATATCTAACATCCATGTTATTAATCACTAAGTATCGACAGATCATTCATCTATATTAAATCACTAAGCACATTAACATATAATCACATCAACACATTACACAAAGTAGAGAAACACAACATATATGTAGTTCACCCCCTCTTGGGGCTACGTCCACCAACTCTTATTCTCATCTATTATATTCTGTTAATCAGTTACATGCATAGAGCCTCAAAAACCCTACTCCGCATAGGACAGGATATCTACACGCACCTTGCTAGATCCTCCTTGCCCGATCTAGGTTACAATACTAAGCCTTCTACAGTCGCTTGCACTCAGCTCTGCAAGCTTCACACAGTATGCATAAAGCACTTACAATCTTTTTATCACATAGATTGATCACTAGCACTTATCACATTGGCCTAACATCACATATGTGACCCTCCTTACATTGCCTAGACATCTATTTATACTTCACAAAATAGCCCTAAGCATGGGTAAACCCATGGGAAGACATCCCATACCCATTACCTAATCCCAAACCCCAAAAAGGACCCAAAAAGGGGCCGAGATCCCATGATATCTTCTTCATCTTGTGCTCCTTCTTCGACAGGCTGTCGAAGTCCCAAAATAGGTCAAACTTGAACAAGGATCTCCCAAAACTTTGTCAAGGGCCAACATTAAAGGTATGCTTCTATTAGTAGAGGTATGTTCTCTTGGTATTGTGTTGTTTCTGTAACAATGGTGTTTCTGGTTAGGGTTTATTTGTTGGTTCTAGTGTGGACTTTCCAGAGTCATTCTATCTAAGAAAATGTTAGTGTGCTCAAGGGTGGCAGAGTGAATGCCTATGGTTGGGTGAGAATGATGTGACATTATCTATGGTTAAAAAAGAAAACCAAAATTTTAACATGATGAAGTGGAAAAATGTATAAGTGTTGAGACTTTTTAGATGGACTTATAAAAGAAAGGTTACAAGATCATGAGTCCATGAGTCCAAAGAAGTGGAAAAATGGTTAAGTGTTGGGACTTATCATGAGTCTATGAGTCCGTGAGTTTAAAGAAGTGGAAAAATGATTAAATTTTGACACTTTTTGGATGGAATTATGAAAGAAAGGTTACAATACTATGAGTCCGTGAGTCTGTGAGTCCACGAATCTGAAGAAGTGGAAAAATGGTTAAGTGTTGGGACTTATTATGAGTTTGTTATAACGTGAGTCCGAAGAAGTGGAAAAATAGTTAAGTGTTGAGACTTTTCAGATGAAATTATGAAAGAAATGTTTCAATACCACGAGTCCATGAGTCCATGAGTCCGAAGAAGTTGAAAAATGGTTAAGTGTTGGGACTTATCATGAGTCTGCAAGTCTGAAGAAGAGGAAAAATGGTTAAGTGTTGAGAATTTTCAGATGGACTTATCAAATAAAGGTTACAAGACCATGAGTCCGTGAGTCTGTGATTCCAAAGAAGTGGAAAAATGGTTAAGTTTTGGGACTTATTATGAGTCTGTGAGGTCATGAGTCCACATAGATGAAAATAATCTAAGTGTGGGATTTATGCTTTCGTGAGTCCACGAGTCTTCAAAGATGAAAATGGTAAAGTATGGGAACTCTTCAGACATACTTATGAAATGAATAGTTATTCCTTTGTTATTCCAAGAGTCCACGAGTTCATGATTCCATGAGTTCACATAGATGAAAATAATCTAAGTGTTGAGACTTTTCGGGTGGACTCATGAAAGAAATAAATATGATACATTATTGGAACAAAATTGTACATAATTTCATGGATCTTGTTAAATTATTTTATCCTAATAAATTTTGTTGGCTACACATTTTTTAGATTTAGCAACATTTATATTAGAACATGATCACCACAAAGTTCAAAATCATGGAATATGCATAGTGGGCTTACAACCAGGAAGATGAGATCAGATGGATGTATGTTAATATGGGTAATGAAGATATGAATTAAAATGGACATGGAGATGGTAAGGAGGAAAGAATGAACTTGGTAGAGATTATAAAAAGTTTTCAAAAGGATGCCCAGAGTTATAAAGTTGATAATTATAAACTTATGAAAGCCAAGTAGCAACGAGAAGACTTCAACATCAAGTTAATGCAGAGATTGAGAATAATATAGAAGAACATGGATAAGGAGAATGAGTCAAGAAGATCAGAGAGACATAAGTCTCATGATAAGAGGAGAATAACAAAAAGTGTTGGTAGACATCACCATCATTATGCAAGAAATTCAACTAAGAGAGCACATAGAAGTTCCAGTTCATCTCTTGTTAGGAAGCATAATAAAAGGTCTGGGGTGGATGAGCTACAAGGGGAAATGAAAAAAATCAAGCCTCCTACATTTAATGGTGAACACAAGAAGGATGAGGATGTAGAGACATGTCTGCGAGGCATGAGGAAGTATTTTCAATTGCATAATTACTCTTCACAAGAAGAAGGAAGAATTACCATCTATTGGCTCAAAGGAAAAACATTAATGTGGTGAGATCAATTTGTGCAGGTGCAATACATTAATGAGAAGAAGGTCATTTGGAGGGAGTTCAAGAGGTATTTCCAAAAGAAATAATTTACTAAGAGATACTATGATAAGAGATTAATGAGTTCTTTGAACTCAGTCTTGGGAGTATGACCAAATATGAGTATGAGAGAAGATTTTTAGAGCTGTTGAAATATGTTTCTTTCATCAAGTATGAACAAGTTAAGATTCAAAGGTACCAGAGTGGGATGCCATCTTTTATCAGTGATAATATATAGTATGATGATCCCAAGACACTAGAGGAAACTATAAGGAGGGATAAATGCCTTTATTATCAACGTAGATGAAGACCAAATTTACAAAGGACGTGGGAAGACAAAAAAAAAAGTATGATGGACCAGATGAAGAGGGGGCTAAAGACACCATTATTCAGAAATAATTCTCATAGACAACCAAACTCTAAAGAACCCAGAATGATAGAAGAAATAGGGAAAATACCAAGGAAGCCACCAATTCAATGTTGGGGTTGTGGAGGAGATCATGTGTTGAGAGATTTCCCTCATAGAGGTGAAAAAGTGAAGACTTGTTACAATGTACATCAAGTTGAAACAGTGGAGGACATGGGAAGAAGTGTACCAAGGATATATGCATCTATGGATAATAATCAAGATGAGTTTCAGGCACACATGATTGAAGTGGAAGGTAAAATCAACAACCAAACCATTGTTATTTTAATTCATTCAGGATCTAGTCATAGTTATCTAGATCCTAAGATGGTGAAAATATATGAATTTCCAAGAAGCAAGATTGGAAAACCTTATATGATGCAACTAGCTACATGAGCTAAAATAAAAATTAATGAGATGGTTAAAGAATATACAAAGAACATGAATGGAATGAACACCAGGGAAGATTTGAGCATCATACCTTTAGGTTCCTATGACTGCATAATTGGTAAGGATTGGTTGGACCAACATCATTATGTACTTGACTATTATAATAAGAAATTTACTTGCTTAGATGATGATGCAGAGCCCCTACCTCAGTAGGGTCTACTGACGTCTCAGCCTATGGATCTTCAAACTCCTCTGACTTGGACTGGCTCCTTGGTCTCTGCTGGAACCTTCAACAAAAAAAAAAAAAACACAGCTCCCTTTTGTGAACTCCACCCATGCAAACAAACACTAGGCACAAGCTCCCATCATGTGACCATTGGTAGTGACCACAAGCCTAACCAAAAGGCGCTTCGCGACCTCGGGTATTCTATTGTGAGTTTCCCCGACTCTCTCGACTTTCGAACTCCTGAACTCCCAAGTTAGGAGTCTAGATAGCACTAGCTCTTTACCCTATTCTCCACCGATGTGAGCTCCATTTATGTCCCGTGGCCCAGTTTCCAAGCGTTACGAGACTTCACATATTGGGAACCGATGAAGTTTTTCTCCTCCCTTCGCTCAAGGTCCGAACTCCCAACTTCACTTACCTCAGATCAATCATTCGATACTCCCATGATTCAACGCTCCAGAACCTCTTTTCGTGTATTGGAACTTCATGGTTCGTGACTTTGGAAGTTCACTTCCTTCTTCCTTCTAGCTCTCGATTCCAGAAATCTCCTTCCCATGAAAGGAATCAACGGTTTGATCTTCCATTAGATCGATGAATTACTGTCTCCTAAGATTTCAAGTGTTGAATGACTCTCGATCCTTATCCTTCTCATAGATTTATTGGATCCAACGGCCCACGGATATCAACACCTCCTCCTCCAGGAATCTATATCATCCATCGAGGTTCTCGATGGTTCCTCTCCAAATGACTCTCTATCAACCCTTCCGAGCTTGTTTCCACGTTTTGACTTCGACCGTCGTTTCTCCTCTGAACTCTTCCAAGCCTCTATCCTTCCTGATCTTGATTCTTGTTGTAAATTTTGGGATTTTAAGGAATCCTGCATGCACACCTTGCGACTTTCACAATAACCTTTAGTTATTCGACCACTCCAACTTTGCGCACTCCTTGCGAAATAAGTTCTTCAATCACTCCCTTAGGTTGTAAAATTATAAGACTGTCCTCAGTATGCATGCACCTTGCACAGATCTATACTATACTTTCACTTATGTTGGTATAAGTTCAATGGTATCTCTCTTGAGCTTTCTGAGATGAACTCAAAATTTGTCAACGCACTCCTTGCGGACCTTCACTGCACTCCTTGCAAGAATTATCAAGATGAGAAACAATTGAAACTTATGCTATTCTCATGGAATTCATACATTCAATATGAATCACACACACACACACACATTTGAAACAAATGCATAACAAATAATATAAGCAAGTTGTAAACATACCATTCAATAGATACACACAGAAACCATAGTACACCATGAAATTGGATCAAGGCCTTTTTATATTAATTCAAGTTCTTCTGTACATGGTCTCAACAACAAACACTATCTACTCATACAACTTCTACAATCTTTGTTCTTCTCTTCTCTCCTATGCTCTCTTGCTCTACAACAATTACAATGAGAATGATAATACCATACATACGAGGGAGTATTCTTGAGTTTTTCCCTCCTACTACTCTAAGCTATCTTATCAAATTAAAGACTACCATCTACATTACATTTATTACAATAAATGTCCACAACTGATAGATGAGAGTAAACTCTCAAGATCTGTATTACAATCCCCAAAACATTAAAATAAAATACATCCTTTCAACTATTACATAAATGGTTCTTCTTTTGAAATTCTAAAATGTCTTCAAAATGCGCGCTGGTATATCCAGTTGTCCTCCACTTGCGCTTTGTTGGTGATGCTTCTGCATCATACTCCTCTGGCTAAAAAATTCATGGACTCTTGTCCATGAGCTCCTGCCCCGTCTGTCCATGTTTCTAGATATTTGCTTCACTTTCCCAACTGGCATCTTCAATCGGGTGTCCCTTCCACTTTACCAAATATTCAAAATATGTCTTCCTTCAGGTCTTCTTACTAACTCTTTGGTCAATGATCTTTTCCATCTGTGGATTTTTAGCTATAGGCATATGTTTGACCCAATGAATTTCCCTCTGACTCTCTTCTCCTCCTACTTCATGTTCTCTGTAAGGATACAGATCTGCTACATTGAATATGGGTGATATACCCACATCATCTGGAAATTCTATCTCATAAGCATTTGCCTCAAACTTACTTAAAATTTTACATGACCCTATATTCTTCATCTTAATCTTGTTATATGTTCCCCTTGGGAATATTTCTTTTCTAAGGTGTGCCAAAACTAAATCTCCCACTTCAAATTGAATCTCTCTTCTGTGATGAAATTCTCTATGCTTGTATTCCTGGCTAGAACTTTGCAACCTCTCTTTAATATTACCGTGGAGCTCTTGTATCTCTGCTGAAAAATCTTCCACTCCAACACTCCTAAACTCGGTATTCTCTAAGTCTCTCAACTCAGATACTCCCCTTAGCTGCATTGCATACAGTATTTGGAATGGTATTTTTCATGTGGTCCTATTAGGTGAATCATTGTATGAAAACTCTGCTTGCGACAGAATCTGATCTCAATGACTATGTTGTTCAACGACCAAACTCCTTAATAAATTTACCAAACTTTGATTTACTACCTCAATCTGTCCATCCATATGAGGGTGATATGATGATCTAAAGGATAAATTCATCCCTAGCTTCTTCCACAGTTTCCTCCAGAAATGACCAACAAATTTGGTATCTCTGTCTGAAACAATACTCTTAGATAATCCATGAAGTCGAACAACTTCTTTGAAAAACATATTTTCAATGTGTGTTGCATCACTAGTTTTCTGACATGGAATTAAATTTTCCATTTTGGAAAATCTATCGACTACCACAAATATGGAATCACATCCTCTCTGGTTTTCTCGACAGTCCCAACACAAAATCCATGCTTACCGCATCCCATGACCTCTCTGGTATTGGAAATGGTTGATACAATCCAATATTTTTTCATTTCCCCTTTGTGTGCTGGCAGATTCTACATTTGTTCACAAATTTTCTGATATCCATCCTCATTCCTGGCCAATAATACAAACTATACAGGTGTGAAAATGTTTTATCATGGCCGAAATGTCCAGCCAATCCCCCACTATGTTTTTCCTTCAAAAGGTTTTCTCTCATAGAACAATTCGGGATACACAACTAATTCTCCTTGAACAACAGTCCATCATGAATCAGATACTCAGTCCAATGGCTTCTGTCTCTCAGAACAATATTCTCACATGCTTGATAAGCATCCTTGAAATCTGAATTGTCCCTGTACATTTCCTTAAGGTTGTCAAAACCTAAGTTCTTCACTCGAAACTCCTGCAGAATCAAACATCTCCTGCTCAATGCATCCACAACCTTGTTAGCATTTCCAGAAATGTGATTTATAAAAAAAGTAAAGTTCTTCATAAACTCAATGCATTTTTCATGTTTCTGGTCCAATTTTTCCTGTCTGGTTATAAACTCTAAGGCCTTTTTGTCGCTATACAAAATGAACTCTTTCAGAACCAGGTAGTGCATCCATTTCTTTAGGGCTTGAATTACTGAATAAAACTCTTTATCATACGCAGAGTAATTTTTCTTGGCCTCATTCAACTTCTCACTGAAATATTCAACTGGTTTATTGTCCTAACTCAAGACTGCTCCAATCGCAAATCCACTTGTGTCACATCTAACTTGAAAGGTTTTTCTAAATTCAAGCAGAACCAAAACTGGTTGTCCAGTTATCTTCTCCTTCAACAACTTGAAACTTTTTTTTGCTTCCTGTGTCCAATGAAAAGATTTATGTCTCTTCTTGATTGTGTCCATCATTGGTGCACAAATCCCACTAAAATTCTTGATGAAATTCCTGTAAAATCTGGCTAGTCCATAGAAGCTTCTGACTTCAAAGATATTCCTTGGTGATGACCATTCTTTTATTGATTTTACCTTCTTCAAATCCATCTTCAGTTCATTCGAAGAGATCACAAAACCCAAATAAATGAATCTTGTCTTCATGAAAGACGACTTCTTCATATTTATCAGTAACTTCTCTTGCTGCAACCTTCTCATCAGAGAAGTTAAATGCTTCAAATGTTCTTCATTAGTCTTACTGAAGATCAGTATATCATCAAGATACACAATCACAAAATTTCCAATGAAATATTTCAAGACTTCATTCATCAATCTCATGAAATTACTTGGTGCATTCGTTAAGCCAAAGGACATTACAAGCCATTAATACATCCATTCATTCGTTTTGAATGCTATTTTCCATTCATCACCTTCCCTCATCTGAATTTGGTGATATCGACTCTTTAAATCAATATTTGAAAAACACTTTGCTCCACTTAAGCAATCCATCAAGTCATCCATCCTGGGTAGAGGAAATCTGTAGCTAATGGTGATTGTTTTTATAGCCCTCGATTCTGTACACATTCTCCATCAACCATCCTTCTTTGGACTTAACATTGTTGGTACAACACATGGAATCAAGATTTCTCTAATCAACCCTTTGTCCATCAAATCCATGACTTTCTTCTTGAACTCTTCATTCTTATGCGGGGTCAATTTGTACTCTACCTTGTTTGAAAAACTCACTCTTGGTATAAGGTCAATATGATAGATTATACTCCTGATGGGTGGCAATGAACAAGGCAAATATTCCACCACTATATCAGCGAAATTCTCCAGCAGTTCCTGAATTTCCTTAGGTAGATCGTTCATTGAAGTATGGGTCAAGATGACTCTAGGTTTTCTCACCACAACTAACTACATTTATTATTCTTTCCTGACTTCATCTAGAAGTTCCTTCCCACTCATGAGAAKTATAGTATTKCTTGTTTCACCTTTCACCTTCTTATCTTCAATTGACAACAACATATGCGTCCTACCATTCTTTTCCAAGGTGTAAGTATTCTTTCTTCCATCACGAATAACATTTTTGTCATATTTCCAAGGCCTTCCCAASAAAATATGATCGACATCCATGGGAATAAAATCACATAAAATATCATCTCTATAACCCCCTTATCTTAAATTCAACTAAACTTTGTTTAGTGACTATTACATGATGCCCTTTTTGCAACCAGGAAACTTTGTACGAGCTTGGATGTGCAACTGTCTCCAATTAGAGCTTCTCCACCATATATGTACATACTAAATTATCCTTGATTCCACTGTAAACTATGAACTTGCATACCCTATCTTTGGTTTTGCAAGTAGTCCTAAACAAAATGTTCTTCTGGACTGGATTTTCCACTTCCTTCTCTAGCTTCAAGAAAATTTTCCTCATCATTAAGGATATTCCACCTTCTGCATCTTGTTCCTCAACATTTCACCTCTATGCCTCTAAAATGTGAGCTTCACCTCCTCCTTCTCTCTTTCTCTCAGGACATTCCCAAGATTTGTGTCCTATCTTTCCACAGACAAAACAATTTACTTCACCTCCTCTGCCCTTTCCTCTTCCTCTTGCTCGAGGAAAGGTGTTCCTATCAACATATTGTCTTCCTTGTGAACTTCCTCCCCTTTCTGGGTGGTTATGAGGATTATTTTATTCATCCTTAGGTTTCTGTACTCTATCCTGGGCAACTGCTTTGCCTCTTCTCTGACTTCTACCTCTGACCCTTTGAMTTTTCTTTCAGGCCAATTTCTCTTCATCCTTCAGAGMAACMTGATAGGAATCTTCCACATTTCTGATTGTCACCATGCTCATCTCATCCTGAATATCATATCTCAGGCCATTCATATATYTGGTGACCTTTTCATCATCACTTTCACGATGACTAGCTCTGATGTTTAACATGTAAAAATCCTCTATATATTCCTTCACTGTCATCCCTTTTTGTCTCAAATTCTACATTCTTATAAACAGTTTGATTTGATAATCTCTGGGTATGAATTTGGATTTCATCTTCTCTACCATTTTGTCCTTGTTTTTAATTCTTTGTTTTCCTTTGCAACGCCTATCATCCTGCAGTTCATCCCACCACAGTGCTGCAAGTCCTTTTAGCCTAGTGACATCGTTCTTAACATTCTTATCTTCTTTGANTGATAATCTCTGGGTATGAATTTGGATTTCATCTTCTCTACCATTTTGTCCTTGTTTTTAATTCTTTGTTTTCCTTTGCAACGCCTGTCATCCTGCAGTTCATCCCACCACAGTGCTGCAAGTCCTTTTAGCCTAGTGACATCGTTCTTAACATTCTTATCTTCTTTGACATATTTATAGTTGAAGTATTTATCTAGAGCTCTAAATCAATCTAGTAGCTCCTCAACATCCAAGTTGCCTTCATACATCAGTATGTCCAAATTTTCTCTTGCACCCATCCTTGCAACAACTTTTAGCAAACGTTCCTCTGCAACATCTTTGACTACAAATTCTTTGTCTCCTTCTTCATTCTCACTTTCAGCCTTACTGATATCTCTAGTATTAGGTGTTCGTCTCTATGTTGTCTCCATATCATCTAATCAAGCACAAAGTTCTCTCATTTCCCTTTCCACGGTTGGATCAAGCATAGTTCTCTCTAGAAGTCTCCTTGGTGAAATTGTTTCAATTTGTCCATGTATAATTCAAATCACAATTGTCCTCTATCTTCTCTTGCTTACAAAAAACAATAGTTGTAATATCTGATACCACTTGACATAGAGCCCCTACCTCGGCAGGGTCTATTGACCTCCTAGTCTATGGATCTTCGAACTCCTCTGAGACATAATGGCTCCTTGGTCCCCACTGAAACCTTCAACAAAAGAAACAAACAAACACAGGTCCCTTTTATGAACTTCACCCGCGCGAACAAACACTAGGCGCAAGATCCCATCATGCGACAATTGGTGGTGACCAAAAGCCTAACCAAAATCATCTTCACGCTTCATGACCTCGGGTGTTATATTGTGAGTTTCCTCGACTCTCTTGACTGCCAAACTCCCAAGTTAAGAGTCTAGCAAGTGATATCTCTTTACCCTATTCTCCACCAATGTGACCTCCAGCTATGTCATGGGGCCCATTTTCCGTGTGATATGGGACTTCACGTATTGGGAACTCGTGAAGTAGTTATCCTCCCTTCCCTCGAGGTCCAAACTCTTGAATTCACTTACCTTAGATCAACATTCCGAGACTCCCGTGATTCAATGATCTAGATCCTCTTTTCGCGTATCGAAACTTAGTGGTGTGCAACTTTGGAAGTTGAGTTCCTTCTTCCTTCTGGCTCCCGATTCTCGAAATAACCTTCCCATGAAAGGAATCCACAGTTTGATCTTCCCTTAGTTCAATGGATTACTATCTCTCCTTACATTTTGAGTGTTGAAAGACTCTCGACCCTTATCCTCCTCACAGAATTACTGGATCCAACGACCCATGGATATCTACACCTCCTCCTCCAGGAATCTATACCATCCGTCGAGTTTCTTGATGATTCCTCGCCAAATGAATCACCGTCAACCCTTCTGATATTGTTTCCATGAGGTGAATTCAACCCTAGTTTATCCTTTGAACTTTTCCAAGCCTCTATCCTTCTCGATCTTGATTCGTGCTGTAAATTCTAGGATTTTAAGGAATCTTGCACGCACACCTTGCGACTTTCACAATAACCTCTGGTTATTCGAACATTCCAACTCTGTGCACTCCTTGTGATAGAATTTCTTCAACCACTCCCTTGGGTTGGACAATTCTAAGAATCTCCTCAGTCTGCACGCACCTTGCATGACTCTATTTTATACTTTCACATCTTTTGGTATAAGTTCAACGATATCTCTCCTGATCTTTCTGAGATGAACTCAAAATCTGTCAATGCACTCCTTGTGGAACTTCACTGCACTCCTTGTAGGAATTCTCAGGAAGAGAAACAATTAAAAATTATTCTATTCTCATGGACTTCATACATTCAACATGAATCACATACACACACACATTTGAAACAAATGCATAACAGAGAATATAAGCAAGTTGTAAACATACCATTCAATAGATACACCCAACAACCACAGTACACCATGAAATTGGATCAAGGCCTTATTATATTAATTCAAGTGCTTCTGTACATGGTCTCAACAACAAACACTATCTTCTCATACAAATTCTACAATCTCTATTCTTACCTGCTCTCCTATTCTCTCTTTCTCTACAACAATTACAATGAGAATGATAATACCATACATACGAGGGAGTTTTCTTGAGTTTTTCCCTCATACTACTCTAATATATCTTATCAAATTAAAGACTACAATCTACTTTAAATTTATTACAATAAATTTCTACAATCGACAGATGAGAGAAAACGTTCAATATATGTATTACAATCCCCAAAACATTAAAAGAAAACACATCCTTCCAGCTATTACATCAATGGTTCTTCTTTTGAAATTCAAAAATTTCTTCAAAATACGAACTGGTATATCCAACTGTCCTCCACTCGCGCTTTGCTAGCGATGCTCCTGCATCAAATGAGAAAGATAATTTAATAATAGTACATGGAATTCCCAGGGCAGTAACTATAAGATAAATTTCAGCCTTGCAGTTGAAGAAGAGTTATCGAAAAGGGTTTCAAATATTTACAACATATATGGAAAAGATGCCTAAAGATAAGGTACCAAATATTGAAGATTATGCATTCCTAAAAGAGTTTGAAGATGTATTCAAGGAAATACTGGGATTTTCATGCACGAGAGATATTGACTTCTCCATCAATCTAGAGTCGAGAGAAACTCCAATATTTAAGACTCCTTACAAGGTGAGTACACCAGAGCTAAAGGAATTTCAAATGAAACTGGAAGAAATTCTGAAAAATGGGTACATACGCACAAGTGTGTCACCTTGGGGTGCCCTAGTATTATTTGTGAAGAAAAAAGATGGAACTTTGAGACTTTGCATAGAATTTAGGCAATTGAACAAGGTAACTATGAATAACAAGTATCCTTTGTCTAGGATAGATGACCTCTTTGATCAACTAAAAGATGCAAAAATATTCTCCAAGATTGGTCTCAAGTCAAGGTATCATTAGGTACAAATTATAGAAGAATGCATCAAAAAGACTGTCTTTAGAACAAGGTATGGACATCATGAGTTCACAATGGTGCAATTTGGGTTGTCAAATGCACCAGCTATCTTCATGTGTCTCATGAATGGTATATTAAAAAATTAATGGGATAAGTTTGTCATTGTGTTGTTGGATGATATTTTGATATATTCTATGTCCGAAGAAGATCATGAAAAACACTTAAGAATGGTGTTACAGGTATTGAGGGAGCATCAGTTGTATGCCAAATTGAGCAAGTTCTCATTCTACCAGAAGCAAATTCATTATTTGGGCCATATCATTTCAGAGGAAGGAATAATAGTGGGTCAAGAAAAGATAAGGCCCATTGAAGGATGGACAACACCAAGGAATGGCTTGGGGGTGAGATTATTCACGGGCCTTGCAAGTTAATATAGGATATTTATTGAAGGATTCTCAAATATTGCACACCCAATCACTTCCTTTCAAAAGAAAGGTGTGAAGTTTGAGTGGACATTAGATTGTAAAAGGAGTTTCCAACATTTGAAGCATTTATTAAAAAGTGATCCAATAATAAGGATTGTTGATCCAAATGGAAATTTCATTGTATGCACTGATGCATGTAAAGAAGGACTAGGTGGAGTCCTTAGTCAGAATGGGTATGTGGTGTGCTATGAATCAAGGAAGTTGAAGGAGAATGAAAGGAAATATGCTACTCATGATTTGGAATTGGAATCCATAGTGCATGCATTGAATATCTGGAGGCACTACCGCATGGGAAAAATATTTGAGTTAAGGACAGACCATAGTGGTTTGAAATACTTGTTTGGACAACCAACTCTAAATGCTAGGAAAAGCAGGTGGCTAGATTTCCATAGTGAATGTTATTTTGATATAAAACATATCAAAGGTAAAGAGAACAATGTGGTTGATGCACTCGACATGAGGGTGCATGAGATGCATGATAGAACCATTAGCATGTACCAATCATATTTTAAAGATAGGATTCTAGAGGCTGCAAAATCAGATAAAAAATACATGGAGGTAAAGGAAAAACTCCAACAAGTGAATTAACAATAGAAATTTGAAGACTATAAGCTGGAAAATGATGAAATTCTCATGTACAGGGGAAACATTTATGTGCCAAATTCCTAGGAATTGAAGAATATGATATTGGGAGAAATGAATAATGTGCCTTATGTTGGACGCTCATGTTACTATAAAACTATTGCAGTTCTCAAGAGACAATATTATTGGTCAGGCATGAAGAAATAAGTTGTTGATTTTATTACCAAGTGTTTGGAATGTAAAAAAGTCAAGACTGGGTAAAAAAACCCATCTGGTCTAGTACAACCATTACCCTCTCTTGAGTGGAAGTGGGAAGTTGTAACAATGGATTTCATCACCAATATTCCCAGAACAACCAAGAAACATTATTCCATCATGGTGGTGGTGGAAAA
This sequence comes from Picea mariana, assembly GCA_032191745.1. NCBI lineage: Eukaryota > Viridiplantae > Streptophyta > Pinopsida > Pinales > Pinaceae > Picea > Picea mariana. Next base: position 6,241 of record JASDQU010508375.1, on the reverse strand, counting down.
GCTTACTAAAGATGTCCACTATATTCCAATAAATATCACTCACAAGGAAACCAACATTGTTGATATTTATATGAGGGAAATTGCTCGACTGCATGGTATACCCAAGACCATTGTGACTAACAGAGACCCAAAATTTACCTCAATTTTTTGGAAATGATTTGGAACAAATCCAAACTTTAGCACGACCTATCATCCAGAGTCGGATGGGAAAATAGAGAGAGTAAATCAAGTGATTGAATATATGTTGATGATGTATGTGATGGATAAACCATCCAAATGGGAGGATTACTTTTATTTGGTGGTATTTTATTATAAAAATGGGTATCAATCATCCTTAAAGATGAGCCCATTTGAAGCCCTATATGGTATAAAGTGAAACACATCAATAAGTTGGGACAACCTCGCAGACATAGAAGTGGTTGGGCCATAATTACTCAAGGAAATGGAAGAGAAAATGATAAAAATAAAATAGAAATTAAAGGCTTCCTAGGATAGGAAAAAAAACTATGTTGATAGAGACAAAACCCATAGAGAATTTAAAGTGGGTTACCATGTGTTCTTAAAAGTAAAGGCCAAGAGAAGTTTCCTGAAATTGGGAAATTGTTCAAAGCTACCATCTCGTTATTGTGGGCCATTTGAAATCCTAGAAAGGATTAGGCATGTAGCACACATGATTTCTTTACCTAGATCAATGTGTATTCATAATGTATTCCATGTATTAGTGTTTAAAAAGTGTGTACCTGATGATAATTATGTCATTGATTGGGATGTGATTTAGGTGAAGCAGGAAGATGACTTTCAAGTGTATCTGGTGTGCATATTGGACTGGAAGATCAAGAAAATCTAGAATCAAGCCATAGGGATAGTAAATGTCCAATAGGCCTAGTACAGTTATTAGGATGCAACTTGGGAGCATGAAGAGGCTATGCAGGAAAAGTATCCTGCATATTTTTGAAAACTATTAAAGTTTTGATTGTATATGTGTATATACTGCACTGAGGATAGTGTATAAATAAGGGGGAGAGGAATGTGATACCCCTAGGACAAACCCCAATTGTACATATAAATGTAAATGAACATAAAGGCTGGTGAACCATGAGATCTTTGGCTAGGGTGCCTATGTGGTTATTAGGATAGAGAACCTAGATACTAAAATCCAGTGATCCTATTTTTGTAATATGTAAACACTCATATTATTAATAAAGTACATAATTTTTGCAAACCAACCCATGAATGAGTACAGGGGGATAAACTCCACTAGAAAGGGAAAGGGGGGCTAAGAGTCTACGAAGGGGCTAATCTATGAGAATTATGTTGGATTACTAAGAGGGGGGGTGAATCAATAATATATTAATACTCCTTTTTAACCACAAAATGCAAGTGTTATATCAATGCGACATTATCATCCAATAGTTGCAGAGTGATTAAAAAATGAACAAATGAACAATCATACACATACACAGTACACCAATGTTTTTACGTAGAAACCCAAAGTGGTATAAAACCACATAATGATTTTTCTTATATGTCTTTAAGAATTACATTCATTGGAAGAACCAATTCCTTTGTTTTCTAGATGCAACTCGAAGGAGGCTCCAACCCCCTAGGTTCTCAGGCTACAACTTGAAGGAATCTCCAACTCCCCAATTATATGGCTACAACCAGAAGGAGGCTACAACCCCCTAGTTTCTCAGGCTACAACCTGAGGAAAGCTCCAACTACCCAATTCTATGGCTACAACTAGAAGGAGGCTAAAACACCCTATRTTCTTYGGCTACAACCAAAATGTGGCTACAACCACCTGTGCTTGCCCCGTCCAACCTCCCTGATGTAGAAGTAGAATGATGGAACCACTATCACACTATCACTGTGAATATAATGCTGTAAAACTATACCAATCAACCTGTAATCAACCTATAACAACCTGTACCAACAACTCGTGCCAACATGTATCATACATCAACCTATACCTCAACTTGTATGATAAACAAATGCACCAACCATGCATCAAACCTATACAAATAACCTGCCACAATGACCTGTCCAAACAACCTGTAATCAACATGTACCATAAACAAGTGCTTCAAACATGCACCAACCTGTACCATCAATGAGTGCATCAACCATGCACCAAATATGTACTAATGATGCATCAAATACACATAAACTATGACTCATCAAGATGTACCAACATCATCAACTATACACCTCATGTATGTGTCAAGTCATCAACTACTTGTCTCAACCATGTACCCAACATGTACCTCAACCAAAATCCCTCGTCAATTTCATCATCCAAATCTGATTTGTAACTCTGTAATAGACCTGGTGTATATGATCACATACCTGCAAACCTCTCTTAAATATAACAAGAAGAGACTAGCATTTTCATCAAACTTTGCTTTAGTCTCACATGACTAATTTTGGATTAGTCAACAACCCTAACTTGAAATAATCATAACTATGTAACTGTAATGAATAAAGATTGCAAAATGGTACACAATGTTCTTCAATGTATTTTGTGCAATTCCTCCAGATTTAACTACTTGGAACCTCTTGGAAAATGAGTTATAGCAAAAATGGCATACCTTGTTTAATTCTAGCTTATTCTAGAGAAAGAACTTGTAGAGCATTCCCCGCACATAATATTTGTTGTATCGATCTGAAAAAGGTACAAAGAATACTAAATACTGTACTCTAACCAATACATTTTGTCTTACTAAATTGGGATCTGTTATGAAGAATTTATGTCGTTTTTACCCGAAACACCTGTTTTAGACTAGTTTCAGGACTAGCCACAAACCCTATTTTCCATGGAGTGTAACTCCAAAAATACAATGACCCACAAGATGAAATTTTAATCATAGCTACTTGGATATGTTTCATCAACGACCTCCAAATTTCACGGTCTGAATCATTTTAGAAAAAACGTTATTGCGAAAATGGGGAGATGACTTGTAAATAACATACCTTAGAGAGCATCATCAAAATAATTTATTCTCCCTTGAATTTTGGCCTTATTTACTTCACCTTCCCTATGAAATTCGGCTTAAATATCCTTTGGTTACCTCAATCACTTGTAGATATTCAATATGCTCAAGTGTGATTAAAATGAGAGAGCCTTGCCTCTTATTTATACTTTCATGTAGCTTCCTCAAGGGGTTACCTTTTAACCATCATGACCCACTTTCCTTGTTTTAGGGTTAACCCACTTCTAACCACTTCTCCACTTAGTAATTTCTCCATTAACTTTATTATTTAAATAATTTCTCTTGTATACACTTTGACTTATGGTAGACTCATCACTTCACTTTATTATTTTCCTTTTAAAATCTCTTAAACCACCTTCCTTATTTTAGGGATAACCCACTTCTAACCACTTGTCCATTTAGTAATTTATTCATTAAATTTATTATTTAAACAATTTCTTTTGTATCCACTTTGACTTATACTACACTCATCACTTCACTTTATTATTTAAATAATTTCTTCTTTTCAACCACTTTGACTACTTTGATCTTTTGGGGCTTCTAGATGACTCATGAGGGTTCTCCAACTTCACATGGCCATAAATATCTAACCATGAGGAGTTATGTGACATTCCACATACCACCAGAAATGGAATGACATGTAATATCCATATGGAATAGTATTACCTTAAAATATATTAAAACACATACAATTATACATAAAACAAACTTGGGTCCATTACCCAAACCTTTGTGCTACCAGAATTTTCTACCAGACTTTCTTCAAGGGTTGACATAAATGACAACAAACCCAAATAATCAACAATCTCCCCCTTTGGCATTGATGGAAACACTTTGATGCAATACTGAAGTCATATCACTCATGCTCCCCATGTGACCATGCCTCAGTGCTCTTTCTCCAAGCATTTACCTTTGCATCTGATAAATCTCTCCCCCTTTGTCATCAATGGAAAATGTATCTTTCGATCCAAGGTTGCTCCCCCTAACTGAACTGTATATTAAAACTCATACCATTATACATCAAACAAACTTGGGTCCATTATCCAAACCTTTGTGCTACCAGAATTTGCTACCGGACTTTCTTCAAGGGTTGACATCAATGAAAACCAACCCAAATAATCAACAATCTCCCCCTTTGGCATTGATGGAAACACTTTGATGTAATACTAAATTCATATCACTCATGCTCCCCCTGTGACCATGCCTCTGTGCTCTTTCTCCAAGCATTTACCTTTGCATCTGATAAATATCTCCCCCTTTTCCATCAATGGAAAAGGTATCTTACCATCTATGGTTGCTCCCCCTAACTGAACTGTGCTTGGGGATACTCCCCCTGATTGAGCTTTTCCTGAAATTGATCCCCCAACCTGAATTGTCCTCTTTGTGGTTCTTCCTCATGTAAATCTAAGACATATATGTTGGATCATGTTGTCATTGATGCCAATGGTTTGATTGATTGATGTCAAGTGATTGATTGATGCCAAAGGATTGATTGATTTATGATTGATGTAATGTAATATGTATTTTCCTTGATGAGAATGCATAGATGAAGATGGATCAATGAGTTTTCATTGATATGATGAAGATGGATCAATGAGTTTTCATTGATACATAATGAAGATGGATTGATGTGGTTTCATTGGTATATGATGCATTGTTGGAAAAATGTATAGGTGACTCATTATTGTCTTATCATGATTGATAATATGCAAAAATGGATGAACTCCAAAGTGGTCCATTTATGGTGAAAACCCTCATGGGAAGACACTTTGCGGATTGAGTTATCCTAGAAGAATCGTTGGAGGACCCATGCTTTCATTATTGTATTATCATGATTGATAAGGTGCACAAATGGATGAACTCCAAAGTGGTCCCCTTATGGTGAAAACCCTCACGGGAAGACGCTTTGCGGATTGAGTTATCCTAGAAGAATGGTTGGAGGACCCATTCTTGTATGTGGAATAATGAGATGAAGATCAAGGAAATTATTGGTGAAACTATCCTAGATGGATAGTGCTTGTCATTCCATTTCTGGTGGTATGTGTAATGTCACATAAACTTTCATGGTTTGAGAGTTATGGCCTTACGAAGATGAAGGACCCCCACAAGAAGGCTTGAAGCCCCCAAGGTCAAAGAAGTCAAAGTGAACTAAAATAAGAAATCATTATTTAAATGATAAAGTAAAGTGACAAAGTCAAGGTGGATTATTTAAATAATAAAGAGAAGTGACAAAATAAAGAAATGATAAAGTAAGGTGACAAAATCAAGAAGAAATATTTAAATGATAAAGTATTGGAGAACTTTCTATTTATGGAAAGTGGTTAACCCTAAAATAAGAAAAATAGGTTAAGTGGCCTAGAAATGGGTTAAGTGACCTAAAAATGGGTTAATTTACCTAGAGGATGAAAGTATAAATAAGATAGCAATGGTCTCTTGTAGATCATCCTTTTTGTGGATCAATGGAGAGCTTCTTGTGAGAATATCTTTTGGAGTATTGGTAGAGAGATTCTTGTGAGAGCTTCTTGAGAATTTTTGGTGTGGAACAATTGAGAATATTGAATATATATAGGTGACTGAGGTAACCAAAGGATATATAAGCCCAATTTTAGAGGGAAGGTGAAGCAAAGAGGGCCGGAATTCAAGTGAGGATAAATTATTTTCATGATGCTTTCTAAGGTATGTTATTTACAGGTCATCTCACCATTTTCGTAATAACATTTTTTCTATAATGATTTAGACCGTGAGATTGATATTACATTGAGGAAACATATCGAAGTATCGGCGGTAACAAATTCAGTTTTTGGGTCATTGTATGTTTGGATATACACTCTGTGGAAAATAGGGTTTGTGGCTAGTCCTGAAACTAGTCTAAAACAGGTGTTTCGGGTAAAAACGTCATAAATTCTTCACAACAGATCCAAATTCAGTGAGAACAATTGTTTTGGTTATATTACCATGTAATGATCCCAAGCCATTATGTAAGAATCATCACTTTTTTGGTGTCTTTTTAAAACTTTTTCCTGGTTGTGGTATTTCGTCAAACACTTTGCTGATCTACCTTTTAGATGTGTTTATATGTGTGTATGTAGAAAATAACAGAAAGAGATAACCATGGAACATACCTCAACCATATTCAATAAGATAGACAAGCCAAAACATCTCAATTCTTCTTTATTCATAAAATAGAGAAACCTGCTACAATGAAGATGTCGATCTGGAATGCTCAACAGATGGCCAAGAAGATAGACAAT
>JASDQU010508374.1:50748-83594 GCA_032191745.1 Picea mariana | reverse complement strand
GGGGGGGGGGGGTGAATAATGTAGGGCTCTTTTCCCAAACTTCCCTTTACACAAAACTCCTTAGTTAACAATCGAAATTTTATTCATTACTTACTGCTGCGATTTATAACCAGTTAAGTGTGAACATGCATGAGAAGCATATATCAACAACATATATCATCAATAAGTCATCACCGCAAGGAACACAAAGAACACAAGATATATGTACAATTTTCTTTTTATTACGGACTACAACCCTTGGGTTATCAGAAACAACTAAATAGAGTACAACTCTACAAGAGCACCAGCTCTATAATGCAAGACTCAACTCACACCCTCAACACCAACTAAGAAGAGGCAACAATCCTCAATAGATACCAATCTGTCAACAGGTACACGACCTGTCGGTAGTGCATCGTGCGTATGTATGTGCCCTACCACTAGTACAGCTCGCGTATGTACACGACCAGTCTATACTACAACCTGCGTATCACTTCTAAGTTACTTAGGGTTTTATTTTCAAGATAAACTCAAATCCTCTGTAACCTCCAATCTAATTCACTTCTGTCTTTCACTGTCCAATCTGACCCATAACCAATCACAACACATCCAAGCTCTCCAACAACTTACTCATGCTCCTCAACCATACAATATGAATGCTACTCAATCATGTATAAGCAACCAGTATACTATAGCAATCATATTAGTACTGAATCATAAGAGTGTTGCTCACTCTATCAACCAACACAAACCAAATCACAACAACCATACCAAGAATTCCTTAGGCATTCACCACACAACAAGCAAGAGTATCCATCAAGACAACAATGTAGCCATACCATAGTTTCTATGGCAGTTCTAAGCCCATAGAATGTAGATCTAGAACCTGCTTCAGTATTCAAGAGCTTAGCACCAAATCACACACAAGTCTTCATGACTTCATCCACTGTATGCACTCTGTCCTCATTCAACGCATGTATGTACGCACCATGGCTAACTGCAGCCCGCATATACCTCAGAAACTAGGGTTTCTGAACTTCCAAAACTTTTTCCGTCGTGATCTTAGACTTACCGAAACTTTGATGCGTCCATGAGATCCTCCAGATAATCTCTCTCTCATAATAGATCTTCAATACATTCTCAAGAGATATTTTTCACAAGAGACCCTTGCCTCTTATTAATACTCTCCAAGTAGATTCCTTAGAAGCATATTCTAGGTCACTTGACCCACATAGCCACTTGTTAAAAAAACAGGATCGTGGAGCAATAAAATAAAACAAATGCAGAAATAAAAGACATAAGATACGCAAAACAATAGAGACACATATATACGTGGTTCACCTAGTGTGGGCTACATCCACCAAAGAAATTTCCAGGTCCTTCCTTTATTATTATCTAGCAATCGAAGGGATACAACCTACAACAAACCCGCTGTAACATAGTCAATTATGTTCAACTTTTCCCAATTTTCCACTTTTCCATGTATCCAATAGCCACTTGACCACTTAACATTATTTCCTCATTATAGGGTTAACCTTCTCATAACTACTTTCCATAGATAGAAAGTTCTCGATTTATTTTATTATTTAAATAGTCCTCCTTGACTTTGTCACTTTACTTTATCATTTAAATAATGATTTCTTCTTTTCAATCACTTTGACTTATTTGATCTTTTGGGGCTTCAAGCCAACATATGAGGGTCCTTCATCCTCGTAATGCCATAACTCTCAAACCATGAGGATTTATGTGACATTCCACATACCACCGAAAATGACATGACAAGTACTATCCATCTAGGATAGTTTCACTAAACAATTCATTAATCTTCATCTCATTGTTCCACATATAAGCATGGGTTCTCTAACCATACTTCTAGAATAACTCAACTGCAAAGCGTCTTCCCGTGAGGGGTTTCACCATAAGGGGACCACTTTGGAGTTCATCCATTTGTAATCCTCATCAACCATGATAAGACAATAATGAGTCATCTTTACATCAAACCAACTATGCATCATATATCAAATAAACCACATTGATCCATATTCATCTATGCATCACATATCAATGACAACTCATTGATCCATCTTCATTTATGCATCACATATCAATTACAACTCATTGATCCATATTCATCTATGCATGACATCATATGACTATGATTCCACTTGACATCTATCCATTCACATCAAGGACAATACATATTACATTAGTATTCTATGACAAGACATTGTTCCTTTGACATCAATCAATCAATCAATCAATCCTTTGGCATCAATCAATCCTTTGACATCAATCAATCACTTGACATCAATCAATCAATCCTTTGACATCAATCAATCACTTGACATCAATCAATCAAACCTTTGGCATCAATGACAACATGATCCAACAATCTCCCCCTTTTCATTGATGGAAATACCAACATTGATGTCAACACCAATCATTGATGTCAACATGTAGACAAAGAATTGCTTCTACATCAATAGTCATCAATCACATCAATGTCACTATCTCTCTCCCTTTGACATCAATGACAAAGGGTAGTTCTCTCCTTAGGGTTGCTCCCCCTTCTTGAACTCTCCTTGGGGATGCTCCCACTTTCCGAATGCCTTTGATCTTCCTATGAATAATCTCTCCCCTTTTGAACAAGGGATATCACTCTGATGTAATGATGAAGATATATCGCTCATGCTCCTCTTGTGACGAACGCTTCCTCTGGAACTATGCCTCTGTGCTCTTTCAAATATAGGGCTATCTTACCAAGTATGCAACTGATAAATATCTCCTTCTAGAGTCATGGGAAGAAGAATGACTCCCCCTATGGGTATGTCTCCCCCTGTCTTCTCTGAAATATGAACAATATGCTACCACTGCAAATGTTACTGCTCAACTAGAACATAGATCAACCCCTCTTTCTATGATGATCCTTGGACTTGTCCATGCATCAAACTTGTGTCATACCATACATCATGAAGCAAAATACATGTCAACAATGAAATAGAGAATCATAAACAAACACATCATGTGCCAAACCGTGTGCCAACCATGCACAACACCCATGTCCATCAACCATGTGTATTAATACCAAAGATATCATCAATGAAGAGTGTCAACCATATGCTAAGAACATGTGCCAACTATGTGTTATGCATATATCCATATCACACACAAATTTCTCTAACAATCCTAAAAATGAGTCAAAGAAAGATATGTCTCATCATGTACTAACATTATCAAGTGGATCTTATCAATATATGTATCCAATCCATGTACCAAACATGTGACAATGGTGTACCAATCATATGCCTCTACCAACATGCCAACCATGTGCATATACCAATATGCCAACCATGTGCATATACCAACATGTCAAACAAGTGTCATATCACTCATGATATGTCTCCACCATGAACCAAGTATCAAAATCATGTATCTCAATCAATCAAGTGTCTCAACTATATCATCCCATATGTCATGTACCAAAGTATATGCTAATCAAGTACTACCAATGGTGTACTTTTAACCAAGTACTATCATCCAAACATATACCATCTATGAGTGTACCAAACATGCACATCAACAATTATCACGACTTGTACCAAGCAAGTACATCAACCATGCACCAATACCACAACAAAATGAATCCTCATGTATGTATGCCAAATCCACCACAAAACATGTGCCAATCAAACTGCTAGTAGGTGCCTCTACCAATGTACTAGAAGTGTACCAATAATGCATCAACTATAGGTCATACTCATCAATGATGTACAACATGATCACCTCATCAACTCACCAACTACATGTCCCAATATGTAGTCCAACCATATGCCAAATACATGCACCAAGATATCCAACAAATATGCTTCAATAATACATCATAAGATATATCAATGAAACTCAAATATGTACCAGCCATGTACACTAAACACGTCATCCTAAAACTCTATTCACTACAACAAATACTAAGCATCCAATATGTACTAGATGTATGCCTCAATATATCAATGGCATCTCTAGATAGCATCATCATGATATATCTCATAACCAAGGTGCCATAACTTAACTGTCATAACCATCATTGTTCTTCAACATAAAATGCCTCAATCCATACTCAAGGGTTAGTACCATGCATCCAAAATAGTATTTCATCACTCAACCATATATCACCATCATACATACAAATATGTATGCCATCGTGTAATCATGATCACCTGCAACAAACCATGTTATATCTTGTAATAAACAATGTCATATCCTGCAACACAATTTATACCATCACATCAAACGACAACCCTTATGCATATCATTTTTCCCAAGGCTTTACCACATATATGTAGCTTGTTTCACAGATAGCTCGCATATGTACGCGACCTATTCATAGGTCATTCTGTGTATGTATGCAACTGTTACCACTGTAACCCACGTATGCTTATGAAGATGACACACTTGGGCTTCCCTTAAGGCTTCCATTCTTCTCTAGTTGTTCAGTCTTCTTCACCCACTTCTGAAGGTGTCCTTGCTTCTTAGAACTTGAGCTCTAAACTTCCATATTTTAAAAAATGTCTCCCTTCCTAACTTCATGCCTTCTTCTAGTCATGCTATATGAAGTCTTCATCATGGATTTTCTTCTTGTGTTCTAGCAATCCTGGGATTTGTGGCCAAATCCACTACAACTGGAGCATCTCATGGTGTGACAGTGAACAACAATGTGTCCTACTTTATCACATATCCAACACCTTATGGTGTTATGAAATCTTCCATTATTTCTCCTTGCATAAGATCTAGATTCCAAAGCTTTGTGACCATATTCATTACATGAATAACATTGACCATGAAAAACACTTTCCTACCTTTGCTTTGGTGTCCATCCCTTTTGAGGTGTAACGATGGCTTCTTGATGTCTTCCTTTCTTTGTTCTTTTGAAAATTTCATTTCCTTGTGTAGATGGTTGACTTGCAACATTGTCTTCATCCTTTGAGAATGAGGGAATTACCTCATGCTTCTTTGAGGTGCTTTCTTCAGCATTTGCAACTTCTCTCTTGTATCCAAGACCTGATTTATCATTTGGTGATCTTTGACTTTCCAAGATCTCTTTCAAGATTATTGAGCTATTAAAGAATTTGTTTGACTTCTCCACTTTCTTTCTAAGATCAACAACTCCAGCTTCTAACTTATGACATGTCTGTTCCTTTTCATTTACTTGATTCTTCAATAGTTCCTCTACCATTTTGGCTTCTTCAATTTGGGTCTTGATATGGACAATAATTTCAAGACTTTTGTTAATATCATGATCTACCTTCTTATCTTGTTTTTCATTCTTTAGTCTTGTGATATCTTCTTCCTTTTCTTCTAATTGAGTCTTTTTACTCTCTTCTTGTTCTTTGAGCATTTCCTTTAACTTCAAGATGTGCCTTTGACTCTTCTTAAGAATTTTTTTAGTGTTATCCAAAATATAGCTATAGTCTATATAATAATGGGCATTGATGTATTCATATATACCCCTTTCAACTTTCTCTTTAAGCTCTGATAGTTTTTATTCTACTTCTTCCATGGGATAACAATCAATTGATTCTATACAAACTATTTCTAGATTTTCTTCTTCACTTGTAGAGAAATATTCAACATCATCACATTTTGAATTATTGCAATCAAGGGTTTGTGGAGATTCTTTACCTCCATTTGAAATGTCTTCAAGATCTTCCCTTTTGCCAACTTCATCATATTTAGAAATAATGCAACCAAGAGTTTTTGGAGATTCTTTACCTTACTGGTATTGATGGAGTTGTCTTCAATATCTTCCTTCTTGCTTTGGTATGTCTCCTCTAGCTTTATCCATAGATCTTTGGTGGAAGTGCATTGTTCCATGCTCTCTTTGATAGAGCTTGAGAGTCCACTAAGAATGGTCTTGATAGCCAATGCATCATTCTTCTTTCCTTCCCTTTGAGCTGCAAATTTTTACTTGTTCTTCAAGGAAACTGATCCACCAATGGCTGCCTTCCAAATAATTGCTCCCATTTCCTTCAAATGCACTCTCATATCTATTCTCCAAGTAGAATAGTTTTTCTCATCAAGTATTGGAACTTCATCATTCATTTGTGTGTCCATAGATCTCCTCCAAGCTTTTTAAGGCTTATAGTGAAGGCCCACTCTGATACCAATTATTGAACACACCAAATACACTGAAAGGGGGGGGGGGTGAACAATGTAGGGCTCTTTTCCCAAACTTTCGTTTACACAAAAATCCTTAGTTAGCAATCACAATTTTATTCACTACTTACTGTTGCCATTTATAACCAGTTAAGTGTGAACATGCATCAGCAACGTATATCATCAATAAGTCATCACCACAAGGAACACAAAGAACACAAGATGTATGAACAATTTTCTTTTTATTACAGACTACAATCCTTGGGTTATCAACAACAACTGAATAGAATACAACTCTACAAGAGAACCAACTCTATAATGCAAGACTCAACTCACACCCTCAACACCAAATGAGAATAGGCAACAATTCTCAACAGAAACCAATCTGTCAACAGGTACTTGACCTTTCGGTAGTGCAACACGCATATGTATGTGACCTACCAGTAGTACAACTTGCGTATGTACATGGCGAGTTTGTACTACAACCTGCGTATCAGTTCTGAGTTACTTAGGATTTTCTTTTCAAGATAAAACCAAATCCTCTGCAACCTCCAATCACATTCACTTCTATCTTTCACTGTCCAATCTGACCCATAACCAATCAAAACACATCCAACCTCTCTAACAACTTACTCATGCTCCTCAAACATACAATATGAATGCTACTCAATCATGTATAAGCAACCAATATACTATAGCAATCATATCAGTATTCAATCATAATAGTGTTGCTCACTCTATCAACCAACACAAACCAAATCACAACAGCCATACCAAGAATGCCTTAATAATTCACCACACAACAAGCAAGAGTATCCATCAAGACAACAATGTAGCCATACCATAGTTTCTATGGAAGATCTGAGCCCATAGAATGAAGATCTGGAACCTACTTCAGTCTTCAAGAGCCTAACACCAACTCACACACAAGTCTTCATGACTTCATCCACTGTACGCACTCTGTCCTCATTCAACCCGCGTATGTACGCGCCCTGGCTTACTGCAGCCCGCGTATACCCCAGATACTAGGGTTTCTGAACTTCCAAAACTTTTTTCGTTATGATCTCAGACTTACCGAAACTTTGATGTGTCCATGAGATCCTCCATATAATCTCTCTCTCAGAATAGATCTTCAATACACGCTCAAGAGATATTTTTCACAAGAGACCCTTGCCTCTTATTTATACTCTCCAAGTAGCTTCCTTAGAAGCATCTTCTGGTTCACTTGGCCCACATAGCCACTTTATCCACATAGTCACTTATGTTCAACTTTTCCCAATTTTCCACTTGTTCATGTATCCAATAGCCACTTTACCACTTAACATTATTTCCTCATTATAGGGTTAGCCTTCTCATAACTACTTTCCATAAATAGAAAGTTCTCAATTTATTTTATTATTTAAATAGTCCTCCTTGACTTTGTCACTTTACTTTACCATTTAAATAATTATTTCTTCTTTTCAAGCACTTTGACTTCTTTGACCTTTTGGGGCTTCAAGTCAACATATGAGGGTCCTTCATCTTAGTAGGGCCATAAATCTCAAACCATGAGGAGTAATGTGAAATTCCACATACCACCGGAAATGGAATGACAAGAAATATCCATATAGGATAGTTTCACTGACAAATTCACTGATCTTCATCTCATTATTCCACATATAAGCATGGGTTCTCTAACCATACTTCTAGGATAAGTCAACCACAAAGCATCTTCCCGTGAGGTATTTCACCATAAGGGGACCAGTTTGGATTTCATCCATTTGTACTCCTCATCAACCATGATAAGACAATAATGAGTCATCTTTACATCAAACCAACTATGCATCATATATCAAAAAAACCACATCGATCCATCTTCATCTATGTATCACATATCAATGACAACTCATTGATCCATCTTCAGTTATGCATCACATATCAATGAAAACTCATTGATCCATATTCATCTATGCATGACATCATATGACTATGATTCCACTTGACATTTATCCATTCACATCAAGGACAATACATATTACATTAGTATGCTATGACAAGACATTGTTCCTCTGACATCAATCAATCAATCAATCAATCCTTTGGCATCAATCAACCCTTTGACATCAATCAATCACTTGACATCAATGAATCAAACCTTTGGCATCAATGACAACATATTCCAACAAATTCCCCCCTTGGGCTTGATCTGATTATTGGGTGATTGCCTTTCTGGTTTGCTTCTTCATTTTTGGTTGTCACCATTGATATTGCACTTTTTATTTTGGTTAATCCACCTTAAGATTTGGACATTTTTTTGTGAAATTCTCGTATTCATGATAGGATTTGCATTTGAACAAGAGTTTCTCATATTCCACCTTTTGGATATAGGACCAATTATCTAAGGTTAGTTGAATATCCTCAAGCAAACCCTTTTCTAGGTCCACCTCTACACATAGTTGAGCACACGCCTAGAGGCATTCTCTTGGTTTAGCGCGATCAATGTATCTATCTAATTTATTTCCCATGCTTCTCAAGGTTTCGTCATTTCAGTAATGAAGAGGAAGAAAGGGGAGATGAACCCAGACAAGCACTGCAGAAGGAATGACATTCTCTGGATTGAAGATAGGCGTCCATTTATTCAAATACATACCCCTAGTGCCCATAAAATATGACCCACTTCTGAAGATAAGATCCCAATTTGCCTTATTTGAAACAAAAAAACAAAAAAACATTTAACGCAAAAGCTTGAAGACATTTATCCTTGGATATTTGGCTTCCAAAACTTGTCCACCCATTGAATTGGTCGATTATCCCATTCTCAACAAGTTTTGGAGCAAATGGACGTGAAGTCGATGGATGCACTGACACTTTTGAACTATCATCAAGCTTCTTGACGAAGCGGGAGGGCGGAAGATTTACAGACTTGGTATAAAAATCTACCAAAGCCTGAACAACTACAATGTGTGGTAGTTGCAGGGGCAAAAGGGGGGCTCCTTCCCTTGAACTAGAGGCCATCCTTCAAGACTTTAGAAAAAATCACATAAGGGCAAAGCGAAAAAACCCTAGCAAAGCTATTCTTAGGAGTACTAAATTTCAACTTAGAAATTGTGTTGCAAGCTTAGATGATTGCAAGTAACCTAAGGCCCTAATAAAAAAATTAAGAATTTATATCAAGATTTGTCACCAATCTAACTCTTTGCTTGCAAGATAAGGTTTTAAATGTTATTACTCTTATTGTTACCATGACCAGGACTTCACGTTATGCAAAGATATATATGCATTGATGCTCAATAATTGTTAATACACACTAGTCCTTTCAAAATATATAATATCCACTAGTGCTTTTAAAATATATAATAATCTCATATGCTTTAAAAATATATAATATGTAACCGTGCATATTGTGTGTACACGTGCATATTGTGTGTACACCCTGTTTAAAATGCACCAAACAAAAAACCCAAACAAACAAAAAAAAAAAAACGCTTTGTTAAAACCTTTAGTGACCTAGAATTTTTAGTTATGGAAAACATTCACTGAAACATTAAAAATCTCTATTGATTAACATTTTCCTTATAATGACTTCTAAAGAAAGACGAGATAAGTAGTAACTTTTAACATTTGAGGTGGACAAAAAATGTATAATATACCACAATAAGCCTAAACTCTAACCAAGAAATGAACA
Organism: Picea mariana; assembly: GCA_032191745.1. Taxonomy (NCBI): domain Eukaryota; kingdom Viridiplantae; phylum Streptophyta; class Pinopsida; order Pinales; family Pinaceae; genus Picea; species Picea mariana. The sequence continues at coordinate 73,801 of JASDQU010508374.1, read as the reverse complement.
CGAGATTGTAGAACAACTATCTTTAACTGTTCATTTAATGGAGTTGGATTTGAGAGGTATTAAACAACTTCATAAAAAACTTTCTATTAAAAAAACATTAAAATTTAAATTTATAATAGTTTTTGAAAACCTAAAAACTTGAGCATATTTAAATATGCAACAATATATATCAAATATTTTATAATATAAACTAAATACATTAAAATAATAAAATGTTCTTATTATTCAAATTCTTTCCTTATATATATGATGATCAATCTCAGGAAGAAAAAAACCCAATATGAAAACAGAGACCAAGAGAGAGTTGGCTTTTAAGTATCTCAAAATAAGAGTTAATTTCAGTATGCTTTAGCTGTTCATAGCCGTTGGCGGATAAATTTTTTAGGAACGATATCTTAAAAAGTTTTTAGAGTAATATTTGGTAGTCGTCAAAGTCAAACTAAAAAGAGATTATATCTACATCCTTGGAAGAGTGTCATAGTCAAATGTTATAATCAAATGTAAGGTCCTTCAGATACGATTTTAAATATGAAGACATTGATATATCGACAAAGTGGATTTGGTAATTTTTTGTCGTTCTGCACGGAACCCAAGTTATCAAAGATGCACTCATTTAATAAAAAATGAGGCTTTTATCATGGGGTCCCTTATTACTAAGATATACATATTTCTTAAACACAAAGGAATGAGCATAAAAGTTTACTAAACCTATAGTGAAGACATTTCTCTGTCACTATAATAAATTTGCGTAATGTTTTATATTAAATTAGTTTAACCGTGTTTATTAATGATAAAATTTGGTCAATTGAATTAAAAATAGGTTATATAAGAAAAGTATTAAAAAGAAAAAGTAAGTATATTAAGATTTTGTTTAAAAAAGAGTTGGGATTAAAAGATGATGAGGAAATAAATATAAAGTTGCCTAAAGGTTTATCTGGAAAGAAAGAAAGGTATGCAAAATGATAATGTTATTGGGATGCTTAAGGATGGGAGGAGTGGTATTTTTTAATATTTGAGATTAGGAAAAGTAAATAATATGTTATAATAATTTTGATTAAAAATATTGATGACAAAAATATTGATGAATTGTGAAATCTATGTTTATAAATGAAAAAAAGTAAATAATATGTTATAATAATTTTGAATAAAAATATTGATGATTTGTAGAAAAACTATGTTTATAAAGGAAAATCAGAAAAAGTTATATATTTTAACATTTGAGGTGAAGTAAAAATAAATAATATGCTAAAAGTTCTTAAGAAGAAATTAAATTTATAAAGTGTTAAATAACTTTATCTCAAAATTAATAACAAAGGAAATATTAAAATTTATAATATAAATATTTAAATATCTTTAAATACAAGAATATATATCAATTTAAATTAAACAGACTGAAATGATGAAACATTCATATCATTCAAATTCATTTCTTTATTGTTTTTCATATATGTGATTACAAGGTGTATGACAATCAATTTCCATCTTTATATGAGAGGAAAAAAAATAAAGAAAAATAGAGACAAAAAGAGTTCATTTCTAAATTGTTTCTCCATAACTATTTCTAAATTGTTTCTCCATAACTATGGTACATATATATTATTATTCTATATGTTATTACTTAATTATAATATTTTAGGGTTCTTTTCTTCTTATTAAAAAAGATAATTAATAAATTAAACAATTTTTAAGGGTTAGGTTGGTTTTGGTTTTGGTCTTTTTCACCAAAATCTAGCAACATAAATTTGTATGAAATCATATTTTTTTGTTGTTTAAATTGCATTTTTAAGTCCAAAACTAATAGTTGCCCTTTATTATACAATCTAAGTGGACCTAATGGTTAACCTAAGTGAACCTAATGATTAAGAACATGTGTTTCCTCCTTGAAAGTAAGAAGTTCAAATCTAAAAAGAGGTATATACAATCATATTAAATTATCTAATCTTAAACACTTTATAACATAATGATGATAGTGGTGATGATTAATCATATTAAATTATTCTATTTTAAATACTTTTAAACACTTTATAACATAATGAGGGTAGTAGTTAAAAAAATAAAATATTATTAGTTTTGATAACTTAGAACTTTAAGAACGTGAATCATTTCTATAATAAATATAAAAAAAAGTTACACATAAAAACATCTCTCCATACAAAAACAAATTCTCATATTAAAATTATTTGTAATAAAATAATATGGAAAAAATTATATATACATATGAATGATAACATAATTAAATTCATAGAATGCGTTTACTATTTCAAAATCCATATGCTTTGGTGAAAACTAAAAAATAATATGCTTTGGTTTTTCATATCCTTTATTGGATTAAAAATATAAGAATGATATTTACGTTTATGGATTAAAAAGTTTTAAGAATAATGTTTGGTCCTCGTCCAACTAAAATGTGAGGAAAACACTTGGTAGGAGAGTCATAATCAAATGTAGGCTTCTTAAGATACGATTTGAAATATATAGACAATGATATATGGACAAAGTGGGGTTTCGTTATATGTAGCTTTTGTTGTTTGGCATATGGATCCCAGTTAGTAGAGATGCACTCATTTAATATAAATATTTTTTTTATTTTAAAATTTTTATAAAGTTATTATATACATATATTTATAGAATTTCTTATACTAAAGGTATTGGTTAAATGTTTTATTTTTTGAGTTATTTTTACTGAAATTTGGTGATATAAATTTGGATAAAATCTCTATTTTTTATTGTTTAAATTGCATTTTTGAATGTATAGATAATTCAGCATTGCTAAAAAACCCCAAGACACTTGGATTATACAAATTTAACCACTCAAATCTACAGATCTAACTATTTCACAAGATTTTGGGCAAAATCAAACAGAAAAAATCACCCAAAAACTTCCAAAAAAATATAACGTTTAAACTACTAATACAATTCCTCACAGTGAAATTATTCACAAAGAAAAATATTAATACAATTTATGCACATGAATGACAAGCCTCAGGTATGACAGTCCATAAAATAAAATAACAAGTTTCAGGTATCACGGCCCATAAAATACAAAATTATGGTTTACAGTCTGATTTGTAGTCGTTATATACGTTTATTAAATGTGAGTTTAGATAAGCTGGATCGATCCACGCTGGGTAATCATTTCACTTAATACACCAGATGTGCTGGCCAAGAAATGACCTCTGTACGCCAAGGGTAGGGACCTCTGTTCTTTTACTACCTGACATACACACAGACTTTACACACAGTCCATGAATGGCCAGTTAATTTTTCTCACAGGCCAACACTGTAAATATGAGAAATATGTTATTTTAATCACCGCAATTGAAAAGAGAATATTCAAATCTGTTCTTTTCCTTTTTAATTATATGGCAATTGACTGCGATTTACCCATGATCTATGTTTTTTTTCCTTTTTTATTATGAAAATTGACTGTGATTCACCCATGATCAAATTAGAGGGAAAAGGCAGAAAATTTGAACATTGGCTCTCCCACAGTTTAGCAAGAAAATACAAAGACAAACTTTGTACAGATTATAAATCTATGCATAACCATACAAAAATCCTACAAAGATGCAGGATTTTGCAATGTTCTCATCCCATTACTTCATTTTTCAATGCAAAGAATATGTCCTCTGTACAAATCCCAACCATAGCCCAGATCAAAATACTACACGCTCTTTCTTCTGGGCCGCAATCACTCGTTTAAAGCAAATCCATTCGTGGCTTCATGCAGCCTGTGGTGTTTACATGCAAAAATCCTGAAATCTCCTACCTAAAACTAAGCAACATTGCAGTGCAAACTTTTTCGGATTTGAATCCCAGTAAAATTCACCAGTTCTTCCGGATTTCGAAGGTGTAATTCATTTCCAGGTAGCATTTATTGTCGTCGTCAACAAACTGGAAGTAAACAAACAAAGAAATGTGTTAGACGAGATTCAATTTTTTGTGTAGGAAAACCTTAAAAAAGAAACGATGATCTTGAACTGAGAGTAAAGAAACAAAGAAAATGGTGATCTTGAACTGAATGTAAATAAACAAAGAAAATATGTTATTAGATGAGATTCCATTTATTATGTGGGAAAACCTTAAGAAGGAAAATGATGATCTTGATACCTTGGTTCTTGCTGCGTAAGAACCCCTTGCCAGAATTCCAGACGGTGTGATCTCTTCGTCCATAACGTACGTGTAAGGCTCTTGTTGAGGACTGAATGTTCCCAGCATAACACGAGTGTTGTCCACTGAAGAAAATTAACAGGGAAGAAGCCAAAGTCCTTCAATCTCAGGCGCTTCATTCGACAAACTATAAATCCTGTGAGAACATAAGCTCTGAGAAAAGATCTTACCTCTGACTCCGCTTTTCCACACGGTGTTGATGTAAGTGAGACCCGACACAATGTTATCGAGAACCGAGAAACAGAATTTCAGACTGCAACAGCTGCCTTCCTTGAGAGTAAACCAGGAAACCCTCGATTTAGAAACAAACGGAATAGGGAGAATTAATTCGGGCCGTTCCGGGGATAATATTGAAAGACTCAGGATCTTCACATCCGGCTCCAGGTGTTCTGTAAATTGCAGAGACATCAGTTATAGCAAAAAGGCCAATTCAAAGTCAAAAAGAACAAAGCAGAAGCAAAAATGCCGAATTCAGTGTCAAAAAGAACAAAGCAGAAGCTTAAAGATTCTTTAAAGAAATGTCCATACCTCCTATGGACTCCATGTCCAGACTTCCCAACAGTTTCTCTTTCCATCTTCGCAAGCTCTCGTCCTCCTGCCAAGCCATAGTTATTTTCTCGGTTAAGGTTATTCATAGTTAAAAATGGCAAGAAAAGAACAGTTGAATAGCCATTTTAGGAAAAGTATCATACCTTATCTTTCTCGAGCTGTTCCTTGAGAGGAAGAAGCGGCCCGACGACAAAATCCTCTCCATCTTTAGCACCGTCCTGCTCCCCTTCATTCGTCTCATAGTACGAAGTCTTGCTGAACTGCCTCAACAGCTTTTCATCGCTGTAAACATCTCCAGAAAGACTGGCCTCGCTCACTTCCTCCACAATTTCCTTCACTTCTGCCACTTCCGACTTAAAGCCACTGTAAACCTCCGACTTGTTGCGTCTCATGGAGCCCGTCAAGACAGACATTGTCGACACCCACTAAATCTCTGCTTCTTTTACAAAAATTGGGGTAAAGAAGAACAGCGAACTGCTACACTAAATCTCTGTTTCTTTTACAAAAATTGCGGTAAAGAAGAACCGACTGTTAAGAATAAGAATAGAAGAATATCACAAATCTTCACAGACAAAACACAAGGCCAATACCTGGAACCAAAACTGAACAGACAATAACCTCCATAGTCTTTTGACGTAAATTTCTTCAGTAAACCAGATCATATACGACCTTTAAAATCTTAAGATCAAATATACCTTCGAATTCCATGAAGTTTCTTAACTTTTTTTGGTTCCGGGTTTATTGTTCGGGTAGTATATCTGTTATCCTTTTTACCCGGATTTATTTCCCATAAATGGATATGTTGATCGCTTATGATAAAGCTACAAAGATAAATTTTACTGTAAATCTTTAAAAAATCTTATTTGTTCTTTTAAATGGTAAGATCGTATTGAGCAGAATATTATAATTAAAGCAAATCATAACTTCCAAACCTTTAGTTTTGTTTTTTTTTCTATAATTTCTAAAGGGATAATATTTGTTTTATGTTTTTTAATAATTTTTAAAGGGATAATATTTGTTCATTTATTGTTTTTTAAATGGATTATTATAGAATGTTATTTTAAAATGGGTAATATTTTTAATATTGCATTGAAGAGGATGTTATTTTAAATATATTATTATGTATCCATGAGGGAGTTAATTCTAAGATAAATGAACGATACTTCATGATGATTATTATTTTTATTTTCGTGTCCATACTCTCTCATTTGATTTCATCTTTCTCTGCACAAATTTCACTTTAAAAGCTTTACGATATATATCATGTGTCATTTGACATCACATTGAACTTTGAACTTTAGAATCTTGCAAGTTTGAACTTTGCAACACTGGATTAATGGTATATTGATGATACATTGAGATTTTAAAGGAATATTGTAAGTTTGAGATATTTCTTCTTACACATGTTTAATGTCATCAATTGTAAATGATGTGTATGCACATTTTTTGAGTAAACTTGATCAATTGTAAATGATGTGTATGAGCATTTGTTTTAGCAAACTTGAAATCTCCATCAAACATTTGATAAGGAAACTCATACTTCTAATATATTGATGATGGGTAATATTCTGGGCAAGACCCTTAGTGAATTGTAGGCTAGAGACGTGATCCGATGTCTGTAAAGAATGATAGGGTGTTGTCATTGAGAATTTAAAATTGTGGTTTGGAATCAATACACATAGGGATACTCATGAGATTGAGAGACTTGAGATTTGTCTCTCCTTGTTGGAACTCATGGCAACCCCTATTGGTTCCCACTCAAGTAGTATTGCATTAGACAACACCTAAACCCGAATATCATTTCCACATACCCTTAGGTATATCAAATGTCTCCTACGCATCATGAAACCATCCATTCGTCCCCCGGACTATTACAGTGCATCGAAAACAACATTCATGGAGATTTTCCTCTCGCATCATGGGTTTTCAAGCCTATAGGTATATTTGAGGGATATAGCATAAGACACACATTTGAGTGGAAGCCTTTTTTCTTTCTTTCTTTTGGGGCCTTTCTTAGAATATCTTTGGTTTATAAGCATTTGAATGATCATGAAAGAAATAACATTTAATCAATAAACCTCTAATGCATGTGAGATAACTAAATAAACATTCAGAGACACTTCATTGTTTTGTATTCGGGTTGTTGATGAATGATGATGAATGAATGATAGTTCCAAGCATTATCTGGTAGTGTATTCTCTTGTTTCCTTGAATCAATCCTCTAGAGAAGTTAAAACTGAGTCAACACTAGTCCTTGTCCTCACCCTTCCTTATTTACAATGATAGGAATTAGCTTGAACAGACTGGATTCACCCCTTAGGTTGGTGGCCCTAGCCTAGAAGTGCAGAAGCAAGGTCGTTGAGGTAACAGTGGATGACTTGCATGTTTATGTTGTAACACCCCCACTATAATCCCCAGTTTAATTAATGCTTATGTACATATAATATGTGGCTACGACCAAGCGATGTAATATGAAAATTGTATTTCCTTGTTTTATTAATAAAAATGTGATGCCAGTTGCTAAGGGGACATGGACAAGAGATGGGGGTTGAATTAATCCACAAGAGGGGGGGGAGTGTCTAGGATAATGGCCAAGAGGGTTCCAAGGGGGAAATTATCCATGTATATTAATTTAACCCATTTTCCTAAATTTTTTATTTGTATATGAACCTTCCCATTTATGATTGAGTGTTCCCAAAGCTAATTATTGAATGCATGTAAGAGGGTGGGTGTGAGTGGTCACATCCCAAATTTATTGGGCACATGGGGGTTGAGTATAATCAACTTGGGGAAGAGTGTGAGTCAAGAAAGTAAATCCATGCGAGGAAATTCGTATTGGGGGAGGGCGAGGGGTACAACAATGTTTTTCAGTCAATTTTTGTGCATGAGAGCCAAGGAGAGAGAAAGAAAAAGAGCTTGAAGCTAATGCAGCCATGGAGGGCGAATTCTAGAGCATGTTGGAGCGTAATTGGAATGATTTGGAGATGAAAAACTGAAAAGCCAGGTTGTTAGGCTTGAAGAATGAACTCCTATGTGACTTGCACTAAAACAACAAGTGTTTTCTTTTGGTTTACTGATAGTTTTCCTAACAACAATTTCCATTGAGTTCCCAACTGAGAGATTCCTAGCTGCATATGCCAGAGAGACCCTAATAAACGAATGGGACGCTTGAGGGACTGAGATCAGTGAAGGGGTACATTCCTTGGGTTGGATAAGTCAAGAAGAAGAGAGCTGGTGGAAAATCAAGGTAGTTGTAGGAAAATATCAGTTTGGTTGAGATTTTTATGAGCTATGAGTGGACTATGAGAGACCACCCTCTTTTGTGGATTGCTAGCCTCAGCTTGAGGGTGAATGGATGTTGATATTTGGAACAATCAGTCTATGGTTGGGTGGAATATCTATCCCAAGTAGTTGGTTGCACAATTATTGTGAAAAGATAAGTGTTTTATCTTGTTGTTATGTTAAATTATGTGTTTAATTGTTGTGCATGAACTTTGTGTATTTGGAAGTGATTTATATGTTGTTGTAATGAGTTGTTTAGCTGCATTTCATGTTGATTATTACCATGTGGTAGATTCATCTATTTTTTGGTTGTAGACAGTAGCTAAATCTGTTTTAATTCGTAGTTGTAAGCTACAGGAAATCAACTAATAGTAAATGAATTAATTTAGTAGAAAAAATTTCATTTTTAAGAGTATTATGCACCGTAATGTCACTCAAATGGGTTGGGGGGATGTTACATTATGGTATCAGAGCTTCTGGTTCAAACATCGAGCTTGTATGGGCCAAGATGGCTATGAATTCATGAAATTTGTTGTTACAGATTTTGTATGTGACCAATTTGTGGGGGGGGGGGACATATATTTTAGAGAGAAACCCCCAATGTCATGAGAAAAATCCAAGTTTTATTGACTTTAGACGGTTTGAGAAGGTTAATGGAGTAGAGTGGTGAAGTTGCAGATCGAAATTTGACCTGGAATGATAAACATTTGAGTTTTAATGGGCGCCTATGGAGTTATAGGTAGTTTGGAGAATCGATGACTAAGATCATGTTTGATCTCATGATTGACGACCGAGATTCATAATAATAAATTTAAAAATTCCTAAGGATTCGATTATTTGAAAGGCTGATGGGATCAATGACTAAGATTAAATTAGGAGTTGTGAAAGGGAGCCAAACCATTTTCTTTTCCAAGTGACCTCAGACTTGAGTCCATGGACTTAACAGAATCTCGGATAAGATTTAAGACTGTATCCCTCTAGGGCTTGTCAAAGTTCCATATGACCATGGTCTTGGAACCCTGCACTACACTCGAAGGGACCTAAATATTCTGACCTTCGGGACTTCGAAGGTCTGGAGCTCCAGGATGTTAGAAATTCACAACATTCTAATCCCACCAAAGGAAATCGGTCAAAACAATGATCGAATGGTTGACCAACAACTGGCGGTTTCCTATCCATTATCGTGGGATTTGATTTTATCATTAAACTGTGACCATATTTTCAGTCACAAATTAACACAAGTCATAGATCGAAGTATCTTCATAATCCTTCATGACCACTGGATATACGCTATGGTCCAGTTCGTCGTTGACCCACTCCAAGAGTAAAAAGGTGTTAAACGATCGAAATCCTCAAATGTTGAAGTTGTGAAGTAACGTGAGTCATAGATATAAGGATCTTCGGGATCTTTCCTGGCCGTTGGATATACGCTACGGTCAAATTCGACATTGACCCACTCCAGGAGTAAAAGGGTGTTAAACAATTGGAATCCCCGAATGTTGAAGTCGCGAAGTAACGTGGGTCATAGATCTAAGGATCCTTCGAGACACTTCTCGACCATTAGATTGAGTATAGTGGAAGGATAGAGTAAGTGGTACCATCAACCGATAACAGAAAGTCATCCTTTATTTATGACCTTTCCGGTAGGTAACCCTTCGGGAATTATTGGGTTAAGGACTGTGAGGGACGTGAAGTCACGAAATCCCAGAGCGACGAAATCCCATTGATCGTTAAATCATGGGGAAGAATTTAGGAGAGATGTGAACCGTTGATATGAGTGTTCGTTGGGATCCTTTCTCCACCATTCGATCTATTAATGAAAGGACAGTGTCAACACTTCGACGAAGTCTTACTACAGGAGATTCGAAGATACAGGAAGATGTGTTAAACGTCAAAGTGTCGAAGGCCGAAGGCCAAAGTACATGGCGAGGAATTATGGAACTTCGAAACTTTGGAACTTTGGGACTCTAAGAGATTCAAAGATATAGGAATATGTGTTAAACGCTGAAGCGCTGAAGGCCAAAGGCCAGAGTACATGGTGAGGAATTTTGGAACTTCGAAACTTCAAAATTCTGGGATTTTGTGAGATTCGAGGATATAGGAGGATGTGTTAAAAGCCGAAGCGTTGAAGCACCAAAATTTCCCTTGTCGAAGTGTTCAACTTTGATTGGATGGACCACGTACATCACAGTGATGTGGCATGCCTGGATATTTCCATGTGGCATCATGGAATTGGTCATGAATTTAATGTAGGACACTTGCCAAGTCTAAACCTTGTGTTTAGTGTGGACAAATATCAATCGTCGGATCTAAGGGTGGATCAATCCCCACCTTATATTTTGGAGTGAAAGGAGACATCAAGACTTTCTGTCTCCGGAGATGTTGTAGACCTGTATAAGAACGATGGAGGGTCGAAGGCCCGGTATTCGTGAAGACAGGGAGATATTCCCAGCAACCAACAAGCACGTCATCGTTAGGGGATGACGACCCAGGTCACAACTGTGTCATGTTAGATGGTGTGAGAGAGGTGAAGCTACATGGATTCCATGTGGTGAAGTGGATCGCCATTGGAAAAATACACCCCGAAAAACTTCGGAAGGCTATAACTTTCAAACTAGAGCTCTATTTTGGGAAATATTTCAGTCATTGGAAAGCTATTTCATAGAGGAATGCATCTAAGGAAACATAGTGTGAACGATGAAATGTGTCCTTCATAAATTGATGAGGAAACAACATGTATTCCAATTAATGAAATGTTTTATAATACACATGTTCTAACAGTAATTATTACATGCACATTTCTTGCATAATTAAAGATATAGAAAGGAACTTTAGTTCTTATATGAGGATTGGAGTTATGGAATATATTACAGCCATGAAGAAGAGATCAAAGGTTTGCATTTCAGCATGGGGAATGATGAGACAAAGTCAAATGGAAGAAGAGATAGGAAAGAGAATGTCAATATGAGAAGTTTGCATAGGGAAGTACAAGGCTACATGGATGATAATGAATGGATTATGAAGGCTCAAGAAGAGATACTTCAGAGCTTAAATATGTTTCATAAACAAGTCAACAAGGATTATGGCACCAAACAAGCAACTAGTGCTAGTCAAGTATCAACATCTCGATCCCATAGAAAAAGGGATGATCATGGAAATGATAGGCATTCAAGAAGCATGAGTAGGCACCATCATTCTCCAAGGTAGTCCACTAGAATAACTCATGCAAGCTCAGGGCTAGGGAGAAGCCCAAGTCTGTCTCCTATTTGGAGGAAAAAAAGAAGGCATGAGGCAGACATATTGCAAGGTGAACTTAGGAAAATCAATCCACTTACTTTCAATGGTGAGCATAGGAAAGGAGAAGAGGCAAAAGCATGGCTGTTGGAAATGAATAAATATTTCTAGTTGCATGATTACCCATCCCGAGTAGAAGATAGAATTGCCACCTACCACCTACAAGGAAAGGCATCCATGTGGTGGAATAAACTTAAGAAAGCCAAGAACCTCGATGAGAAAAGGATCTCATGGAGGAAGTTCAAAGGATATTTCCAAGAGAAATATTTGTTCAAGCATTACTATGAGAGAAAGATGAAATAGTTCTTTGAACTCAAGTTGGGAACCATGATAATGGAGGAATATGAGAAGTGGTTCTTTTAATTGTCAAAGTATGTTGACTTCATCAAGGATGCGAAGGTTAAAATACAAATTTTTCTAAGTGGGTTACCCTCCTTCTATAGTGACAATATTCAATATGATAACCTCAAGACAATGGAAGAAACCATAAGGAAAGTAAGAAACCTTTATGAGCAAAGAAAAGGAAGGCCAACATTCCAAAAGGCTTGGAATGAGAAGATGAAAGGGAAAAAGGATCAAAGGAAGAAATATTTTAATCCACCCTTTTTCAAAAATAACTCCCAAGAAAATCAACAAGGCTAGGAAACCCAAAATGAATAAAAGAATGCATATTCATTTGGGAAAAAGCCAAGAAAACAATATGTTCAATGTTGGGGATTTGAGGAAAATCACTTATATAGGGACTGCTCTCAGAAAGGAGAAAGAATGAGGACTTTCCACAACATTCAGGAGGCTAAAACAATGGAAGACATGGGAAGAAGCATGCCAAGGATTTATGCATCCTTAGACAACAAGCAGGCATAATATCAATCCCCCATGATCGAAGTGGAAGGTAATATTGATAACCATCCATAGCAATTTTAATTGATTATGGAGCTAGCCATAGTTATATAAATGCTAACATTGTTGAAAATTTTCACTTGCAAAGAAGTAAGAATAAGAAATCTTGCTTAGTTCAGTTAGCCACAGGGGCTAGGAGAAAGATCAATGAGTTGGCTAAATATTGTCAAATAGACATGAATGGACTCAGCATGAAGGTAGATACAAACATCATACCATTGGGTTCATATGACTGTCTAATTGGCATGGATTGGTTGGAGAAACATCATGTTGTCCTAGACTGTTACCACAAGACAATCACATGTCTTGATTAGGAAGGGTGGCAAGGAAAGATTCAAGGCATTCCAAGAGTTGTATCTATTAGAGAGATTTCAGCTATGCAGTTGAAGAAGAGCTTCAGGAAGGGATGTCAAATGTTTCTAGCCCATATGAAGGAGGCAACCAACGACAAAGTGGAAAGCATTGAAGAACATCGAGTCTTAAGGGATTTTGAAGATGTTTTTAGAGAAATTCCAGGATTGCCACCAAAAAGAGACATTGATTTCTCTATTAATTTGGTACCAAGAGTTGCCCCAGTGTCCAAGATACCCTATAGAATGGGTACACCAAAATTGAAAAAGTTACAGATGCAACTTGAAGAGTTGTTAAAAATGGGGTATGTACGCCCAAGTGTGTCACCTTGGGGAGCCCTAGTTATTTTTGTGAAGAAGAAGGATGGAACCTTAATACTGTGTATTGATTTCAGGTATCTTAATAAGGTTACCATAAATAATAAGTATCATTTTCCCAGAATTGATGATTTGTTTGATCAACTGAAAGATGCAAGAATATTTTCCAAGATTGACTTGAGATCATGCTATCATAAAGTAAGGATAAAGGAATAAGACATTAGTAAGACAACATTCAGAACAACACATGGGAATTATGAATTCAAAGTAGTGCCATTTGGGATTTCAAATGCCCCAACAGTTTTTATTTGCCTGATGAATGGAGTGTTCAGGGAGTACCTAGACAAGTTTGTAATTGTGTTCCTAGATGATATACTCATCTAGTCTAAATCAGAAGAGGATCATGAGAAACATTTAAGAATGGTGTTGCAAGTTTTAAGAGAGCACAGATTGTATGCCAAGCTAAGTAAATGCATCTTTTACCAAAAGAAGATTTACTACTTGGGGAATATAATATCAGTAGCAGGGATAGAAGTTGATCCTGATAATATAAAGGTCATTAGAGGATGGCTAGCGCCAAAGAATGTGATAGAGGTCAGATCATTCATGGTTCTTGAAGGTTATTACCAAAGATTCATAAAAGGGTTCTCAAAGATTGCAAGTCCAATCACTTCTTTCCAAAAGAAGGGCGTGAAATTTGAATGGATTTGCAAGTGTGAAGAGAGTTTTCAAGAGTTGAAGGGAATATTTACAAGTGCACGAATCTTGAAGATTGCAGATCCAAATGAAGATTTTTTTGTGTGCACCGATGCATGCAAGGAAGGACTTGGTGGGGCTCTTTTGTCAAAGGGACCATGTGGTATGCTATGAGTCTAGAAAATTAAAAGAACATGCGAGAAATTACGCTACACATGACTTGGACTTAGCAACAATTGTACATGCATTGAAAATGTGGAGGCATTACCTTATGGGTAAGAAATTCAAGCTAAGAAAATACCACTGTAGTTTGTATCATTTGTTTGGACAACCAACACTAAATGCTAGGAAAACTAGATGGCTGGAATTTCTAAATGAATACGACTTTGAAATTAAGCACATAAAGGGAAAGGAAAATCAAGTGACCGGTGCACTCAACATGATAGCTCATGAAGTGCATATTGCAACCATTAGCATGTACATGACATATCTGAAAGAAAAAAAATATTGCAGCAATAAATTCAGATCAGAATTATTTTAAAATAAAAGAGACATTACAACAAGGTAATTTTCAGCAAAAATTTAATTATTATGAGCTGAAAGAAGATGGAATTCTCATGTACAAAGGTAAGGTGTATGTGCCGAATTATGGGGAGCTGAAAAATGCAGTACTGAAGGAGATGCATAATATTCCATATGCAGGGAACCCATGATATCAGAAAACAATTGCAACAGTAAGAAGCCAATACTTTTGGCCAGGAATGAAGGAATAAGTGGTTAATTACATAGCCAAATGTCTAGAATACCAAAAGGTAAAGACATAAGATAGAAACCCAACATGTTTTCTACAACCATTTCCCATTCCAAAATGGAAGTGGGAAGTAGTTACAGTTTATTTTATTACGAAGTTTCCCACAACAGTGAAACAACATGATTCCATCATGGTGGTGGTGGATAAATTGACTAGAGAAACACATTTTATTCCAGTAAAGACTACACACAAGACAACAAATATTGCAGATATCTACATGAAGGAAGTTGCTAGGATACATGGAGTGCCTAAGGAAATAGTTTCAGACATAGATCCAAAGTTTACTTCCAATTTTTAGAAGGGTGTGTTCAAGGGCTTTGGGACAAATTTAAATCTTAGTAACACATATCATCTAGAGTCAAATGGGAAAACATAAAGGACTAACAGGATAATTAAGGGCATGCTTAGGATGTATGTGATGGATTATCCATCAAGTTGGGAATATTATGTTCATTTAGTTGAATTTTCCTAAAACAATGGGTATCAGGCCTCATTGAAAATGAGTCCATTTGAAGCATTGTATGGCAGAAAATGTAACACTCCAGTGAGTTGGGATAATCCAGCAGACAGAACAATTGTTGGGCCAGAATTTTTAAAAGAAATGGAAGATCAGATGGAAAAGATAAAGTGGAATTTGAAGGCTTACCAGGATAGGAAGAAACGTTATGTAGACATGAAAAGAGTTTTCAGAGATTTTAAAGTGGGAGAACGTGTTTTTTTGAAAGTAAAGGCAAAGAGAAGCTTGCTAATATTAGGAAGTGGGTTGCAAGATATTGTGGGCCTTTTGAAACATTAGAAAAGATAGGGCCAATTGGATACATGTTATCTTCTCCTACATCCATGAGAGTGCATAATGTATTTCATGTGTCATTGTTAAAGAAATATGTGTCTGATCCTAACCACGTAATTGATTGGAATGTGATTCAGGTGGAGCATGAAGGGGATATCTGGGTGGAACCAGTATGCATCCTGGACCGAAAAATCAAAGTGGTCAGGAACAAATCCATAGGGCTGGTAAATGTTCAATGGACATGCTATGGTCATGAAGATGCTACATGGGATAATGAAGAAAACATGTAGGCATAATACCCGCAATTGTTTTACAGTTTTGAAGAAAATATAATGAAAGACTCCATTATGAGTAGCCAGAGTTCAGGAACCACATCTTAGAGTCCTATCCAACTGCAATGGGGACCTTGATAAACAAATGGCTCATTCATTGGGTTAGCCTTGATAAACATATGGTACATCCCTTATTTTAACCCTGATAAACAAATGGTGCATTCCTTGGGTCGGTGAGTTGAGAGGAACATGAGATTTTATTTCTAAGTATTGTGATGTAAATTTGCATATATGTATATTGACATAGAGTGCATCGAGGACAATGGAAAATTGTAGGGGAGGGGGGATGTAACATCCCCACTATAATTCCCAGTTTAATTAATGCTTATGTAGATATAATATGTGGCTACAACCAAGCGATGTAATATGTGAATTACATTTCCTTGTTTTATTAATAAAAATGTGATGTCAACTGCTAAGGGTACATGAACAAGAGATGGGGGTTGAATTAATCCACAAGAGGTGGGGGGTGGGGGGGGAGGGGGGGGTAGGGGTGGTCTAGGATAATGGCCAAGAGGGTTCCAAGGGGGGAATTACCCATGTATATTAATTTAACCCATTTCCCAATTTTTTTATTTGTATATATGAACCTTCTCATTTCTGATTAAGTGTTCCAAAACCTAATCATTGAATACATGTAAGAGGGTGGGTGTGAGTGATCACATTCCAAATTTATTGGGCACATGGGGGTTGAGTACAATCATCTTGGGGAGGATTGTGGGTCAAGAAAGGAAATCCATGAGAGAAAATTCATATGGGGGGGGACAACAATTTTTTTCAGTCAAGTTTTGTGCATGAGAGCCAAGGAGAGAGAAAGAGTTTGAAGTTGATGCAACCATGGAGGGAGAATTCTAAAGCATGCTTGAGCTTAATTGGAGTGAATTGGAGTTGGAAAAATAAATAGCCAGGTTGTCAAGCTTGAAGAGTAAACTTCTGTGTGAGTTGCAGTAAAACAACAAGTGTTTTTTGTTGGTTTAATGATAGTTTTCCTAACAACAATCTCCATTGAGTTCTCAGCTGAGAGATTCCTAGATTCCTATGTTGGAGAGACCCAGATAAATGAATGCAACACTGAGGGGCTGAGATCAGTGAAGGGGTACATTCCTTTGGTTGGACAGGTCAAGAGGAAGAGAGCTGGTGGAAAATCGGGGTAGCTGTAGGAAAATATCAGTCGGGTTGAGAGTTTTATGAGCAGTGAGTGGACTGTGAGAGTCCACCCTCTTTTGTGGATTGTTAGCCTCAAATCGGGGGTGAATGGATGTTGATATTTGGAACAATCAGTCTATGGTTGGGTGGAACGTCCATCCCAAGAAGATGGTTGCACAACTGTTGTGAAAATATAAGTGTTTTATTTTATAGTCATGTTGAATTATGTGTTTAATTGTTGTGCATGAACTCTGTTTATTTGGAAGTGATTTATATGTTGTTGTAATGAGTTGTTTAGATGCATTTCATGTTGATTATTACCATGTGGTAGATGCATCTATTGTGTGGTTGTAGATAGTATCTAAATCTATTTTAATTCGTAGTTTTAAGCTACATGAAATAAGCTAATTGTAAATGAATTAATTTAGTTAGCAGAAATTACGTTCTTAAGAGTATTTTGCACTGTAATGTCACTCAGATGGGTTGGGGGGACGTTACATATGTCCTTAGGTTTTCCCCTTGGAGATTTTGGGACTTTTCTTCTAGGGAGAATCTAACCAATAAAATTTTAGTGTTGTTCCCAATGATAAAGTACATTTCTTGTGTGTACGAAGATTGGATTCAATGAAATTTTGGTGAGTAGGATTTGAAGACTAGTTAAGTAAAATCGACCGGCGACTCCATTGAAGGAAATATGAGCAATTCCCTTATATAAATTAGAGCTTAGGTTCTTGTAGGGTGAAGCAAGTATCTATTTGACATTTTGTTGATTATTCACCCCGGTGACTCCACTGTGATTGAAGGTAGTTGAAATGACTCAATAAAAATTTCACGAGAAATTTGCTTCTCTTGATGTTAGAGGAGTTCCTAGGTACTCCAACCATTACTCTCCATATCGGTTAGATGACCTTCCTAGGTATGATGGTGATCCTTCATTATTTATTCCTCAAATTGAGAACTTTCTAAGATACACATCAAATATTAACGTAACTCATGAGGATGTGATGATGAGGATTTTTGTGTCTTCTTTTGAGAAGGAACAACATTATTGGGTCAAACATTATGGGGGTCCAAAAAGTATAACTTCCATGCATCTTTTATTTGAAATTTTCTTGAAACGTTGGGGTCCTCCTTGTCAATATTATAAAAATGATTTAAACAACTATCTAGAAAACAAGGAGGATGAAGTGCCCAATACCATGGAAAGTGAAGAAACATTGTCTATTGACGAAGATTTAGAATATGAAAAGAACCCTTCATATAATTTAAGGGATGAAATAAACCTTAAGATTGAAGAGAATAGTTCCTTCTTGGAGTTAATAAAGATACAAGAATATTTGACCTTTAAGGAGAATGTTTCCACCCTAGTTGAAGATCAATCTCATGATGAGACCTACCCTCTCTATTTGGAAAGTCAATCATTGGGTGAACAAATTGAAGAATATTTATCCCACAAAGATACCCAAGGCTATGAAAAACACATGGATGTAGAAGAATCTCAACTGCTATGTGAATCCATTCATGAAGATGAGATGAAGGGAATTTAAGATGAAGATATTGATTATGATAACAACCAATATTTACTTCCCCTCTTTGTGAATATGATAACCTGGTGATTTGTACATTCTCCCAAACGTTGAGACCTCTTGATGAATCCTTTGACATTTTGGGAAGGAAGGAATGTATAGAAGAGTCCTTAGAAAAACCTTATGAAGAAGATGTGGATAGGAACTTGGAGTGTGAAAATGACGAAATAGTTTTTCTCTTATCCACATGAATTTAAGGTCATGATCAATGATAACCCTTGTAAGGATATTGAGCTTACCAATATGTCATTTAATTATGATGAGGGGGTAAAACTTGAAGAGGAACAAATGGATTCTCCCTTATTCTATAATGAAGATGAAAGCCTTGAGGATTTGTTCTATAGTAAAATACCTAACTTGGATATAATATTTGTCTACTTTGAAGTAGATCATGTCTATGATACAGAATGTGAGAGTAATGTTGACATGGATGAATTCCAACTTTAAAAAGAACCTCATGTAGAAATATTTCGTGAAGAAGACAAGTTTGAAAAAGTTGAATTTGAATAAAGATTCATACATAATCCCTCATGCCTTGATGATTTTGTTCGCCTTGGAAGACTTAAGTGGGATGTAGGATGTTTCTATGAAGACCCAATGTATGACACTAAATGTGAGGATGAATACTTGATTAATGAAATTGGATATGACATATAAGTGAACTCAAAACATCTTGAAAAAATATCAACTAGTCCAAGTCTTAAGGAATATGAAGTAACTTGTCCCCCTCTTTGTGAAAGGGTTATGTTGGAGATGGAATATTATTTACCATGTGCCTTAGAGAGCCTACCTTTGACCTATTAATTCCCTCATTTTTATTATCTTCCTTTGAATAGGGAGCATTCTCTAACTAAAAGAGATATGGATATTCAACCTTATGTTTCCCAATTAGAGCCACCTTATAAGCCTCTTTTGCTCGATGATTTGAAAAGTAAAGTCTAGAGATTGACCAACTCTTATTTTTAAATCAACTCTATTGACTTTTGGATAGAGGAAGTTTGTGGAGGTATGAACCAACCTTTGGATAGTTTGGGCCCTATTCTTGAAAGAGATGACCTTATCCAGTTTCCAAACTTAACCGTAATTGGATTTTTCGGAACACCCACCAGATAATTGACATATATTTGTTTTGGTTGATAACCAAACACAAGGGAGGAAATTGAATTGTTTATAAGTTGTTTGAGTGGTTGCATTGGATATTTGATTTCACCTAGCATTCACATCTCTTAGTTAGGTAGTAGGGTAGGCATGAATAATCTCCCTAAGTAGTAGTTTAGAATCGCATTTTATTTCCATGCATGAATATTGTTTTTCATTTGTGTGTTTACTTTATTGCATTTGCTTGATGCATATTGATTTCACATATGTTTGCATTTGATCTACTTGGAAGTAGAGAAAATTTTGATTTGATGCAGTAGTCATTTTTATCTAACTAGGGTAGTAGATTATCCCATGAATTTAAAAGAGTATGAGGTTATCATGCACTCTTGCATGTAGTGCATGTCCCTGAATAGGACATATATGTTACCCTCTCAAGGGCATAAAATTTTGTATACCATTAAAATGATATTATGTACCTGCTTGCATGAGCTTTCATTCATCTATGATTGCAAAGATACACCTTGGTGGTCCAAGTCACTCCATAGATACTCCATGTGTAATATTTTTTTAGACATGATGGTATAACTCCCTAGCATATCATGAATTTGTTGTTACCTTATGATGGTTGACTAGGATGTCATAGCATACAAATTTTTCTCACTTGCATCGTATTACCATGGAGAACATATTTTTGGTTAGAAGTGTGCCCTGTTCTAAGATGATTTATACTACTAGGTGTTTATATTGGATTGTGAAATCCATATCCTAATCACACTAAACACTTTCCACTTCCCTTAAGTATCAATTGTTTCCATCCTTCCATAATAAAAAAATAGTTGCATCCTATCATGTATGACTGTTGGGTATGTGTTATATTCTTTGCATGTGTGTGTGTGGGCGCGTTAGATATGAAAACTACGTCTGATGATCCCTCGTAGTAGTTCTTTGTTTGTGTCATGTGAGTCGGGCGCTTTCCTAGCGGGGTCCCAGGGGGGGGGGGGCAAGTATGCCCCCCTGGTTACGCGCAACGTTCAGGGCAGTGCCCCGAATTTTTTTTTTTGGGTTTTCTATTTTTAGCAGTTTACTAAAAATAATCTCAGTTTTAGGGATTAGGGTTTTGGTATCGATGGAATACCTAAAAACATTGTATATATTGTATAGTGAATGGTGAAATTCGATATAATGAATATAAGAAAGGTTTTCCTGATTGAGGGTTTCTGGCACAAATGTCTATGTACTATGTGAATGAGCCATTGATTAAATTCTGTTTTTCTTAAGAATCTATATGCATTGCTTTACTTCACAGGTTTAAAACTTACATGTGGTATCAGAGCTCATTTTTGGATTCAGAGGGATGCCTTTGTTGTTGAGGGTTTGGCTCGGTCTTGATAGATCAAGTTTATCTTGGGTCTGTGATAAACCAGGGTTTAGTGGGAGATTTTGCAGTGGATATTCGAGTATAGAAAGAGGAATGGCGAGCTCATCTAGAATCCAGATAGAGAAGTTCAATGGTAAAAAAATTGAGCTATGGAAGTTGAAGATGGAGGACCTTCTTGTAGAAAAAGAATAATGGATCGTTGTGGATCCTGGTACACAACCTATTGGTACACTGTCTACTAGCACACAGGCCACTGATACACAAACTACTAGTACACCACCTACTGGTATGTCGAAGGAAGATTGGGAGAAGTTGGACAGAAGAGCAAGGAGTACTATTCGACTCTGCTTGGAAGATTCGGTTATGTTGAATGTCTCGAGAGAATCTACAATGAAGGAACTATGGGATAAGTTGGGGAATTTGTATCAATCAAAGTCCCTGGTAAATAAGTTGTTTCTTCGAAAGAAGTTGTATCATATTAGGATGGAAGATGGAGATTCTGTGACAGAACATCTAAATGCCTTT
Source organism: Picea mariana (assembly GCA_032191745.1). Classification (NCBI taxonomy): domain Eukaryota; kingdom Viridiplantae; phylum Streptophyta; class Pinopsida; order Pinales; family Pinaceae; genus Picea; species Picea mariana. Next base: position 52,573 of record JASDQU010508374.1, on the reverse strand, counting down.
AATACTCTGGTAAGTCAACTAGTCTCTGTTAATATTACAATTGCAGAAGAAGATAACTATATTACTTTGTTATGTTCTTTGCTAGACTCTTGGGATAATCTGGTTGTAGCAATTGGTAGTACCACTCAATCTACATTGAAGTATGAGGATGTAGTTTCATCCTTGTTATCCGAAGAGATGAGGCAGAAAAGCATGGATAGTCATAGCACATATGCTTTATTTATAAGAGGTCGTCCCCAAGACAGGAATCCTGGTAAGCCTTCGAGGGGGAGATCTAAATCTACAGGTAGATCTAGGTCTCCAGGAAAATATTTGAGGAAATGATGGAAGTGTGGTAAAACAGGGCATTATAAGAAAGATTGCAATTCTTAGAAGGTTGATAAACCAAAGGGATCTGATAGTACCTCTTCCACAGAGGCGAAAGCCTCCACTAAAGAAGGAAGTGATGTTTACTTGGCATCTATAGCTACACATGTAGATCATGATGTATGGTTGATCGATTCAGGTGTGTCATACTATATGACTCCTCACAGGGAGTGGTTCTCTGAATATGAAAAATACGATGGTGGTGATGTATTCCTAGGAGATGACTTGACAACCAAAATCTTGGGACGTGGAAGGGTTAAGTTGTTGCTAAAAGATGGAAGGATTAGAACTATCCCTGGGGTTCTGCACATTCCAAAACTAGCCAAGAACCTAATATCTGTAAGCAAGTTGGATGATGTAGGAGTGAAAACTGTATTTGAAAAGAACACTTGCAATATGGTATGAGGAGCAATGGTGTTGATGGGGGGAGTTCGATGTGGAACTTTGTACAAGTTCTTGGGAAGCACTTATACTAATGGGTGTAATAGTTATGTTGTACCTGAGCAGAGAAATGAAGGATACAAGAAAAATACTGTCCCAGAAAAGAAGACCATGCTGTGGCATCAAAGTCTGGGGCATATTGGAGAAAAGGGCCTTCGAACACTACACGGTAAAGGTATGGTTGGAGGTATGTCTAATTGCACTCTGGATTTTGATTTCTCTGAACATTTCATATATGGTAAACATAATCAAGTAAGATTCCCATTTGGTTCTACAAGAGAAAAGGGGATCTTAGAGTTGATACACAATGATGTGTTTGGACCTGTTCCTGTTCCATCCCTAGGTAAATATGTGTATTATGTTTCATTCATAGATGATTTTTCAAAGAACACATAGATTTATTTTCTTAGAAATAAATCTGAGGTATTTGATAAATTTAAAGAGTTTAAGGCTTTAGTAGAAAATCAAATAGAAAAGAAAATAAAGGTATTGAGAACAGATAAAGGTGGAGAATTTTGCGGAAATGAATTCGAAGAATTCTATAAGAAGTGTGGTATAGCAAGGCAGAATACTACTCCATACACTCCTCAACATAATGGAGTTGCAGAAAGGATGAACAGGATACTGATGGAAAAATCAAGGAGCATGCTCAGCAGTGCCAAGTTAGGACAAGAATTCTGGGTAGAGGCAGTGGGTACAACATGTTACCTGGTCAATCGATCACCCTCATCAACGTTGGATGATAAAACTCCACATGAGGTATGGACTAGAAAGAAACCCTCTCTTGAACATCTTAGAGTGTTTGGTTGTGATTCTTATGTACATGTTCCAAAGGAAAATAGGAGTAAGCTGGATAATAAAGCTGAAAAGTGTATCTTTATTGGTTATAAAGATGGTGTGAAAGGTTATAAGCTTTGGAACCCAGAAACTAAGAAGACTGTTTACAGTTGGGATGTTGTTTTTAGAGAGGTAAAAGATGTTTCCAAGCAGGAATTCCTACCAAGGAAAGAAGAACCTG
>JASDQU010508374.1:23256-43336 GCA_032191745.1 Picea mariana | reverse complement strand
GACTTTCACCTTTAGTATCATTATATATCTAAGAAGTAATATGCTGCTACAAATGAGAAGAATGACTTTTCTACAGTAGTAATAAAAATTATGAACTTATCCTATCGGTTGGGTTCACTGGATTTTCACACTCAAAATTCATATTGCGTGTTAATAATAATCTCTCATGGAGAGTCCTCATCCACTTTAAAGGTCCAATGGTGTAAAGCCAGAATAGCCTTGCTAAGAAATAATAAAGTTCGTCGAACTAAAACATGGTAAGCCATTGCTGGCATTATTAATATTCAAAATGTTAAGGGTGGGGTGCAACATATTTTCTAATTGTTCTTACACTGCACAGAGTCTATGGGACGACTGGAATTCTTAGTCGAATTACCTGTGCATGAATCCAATTGTTAGATCAAAAACCGAGTCACTGGATGTGTGTGGGAACCCTTGGATTCGATGGTCTCCGAATCTAGTTGCTTCCAAGTGAAGTGAATTTGATAGGGATAGTACCCCCCTATCCCCCCCGGGGTACAAAATAAACGCAATGCAACTGTGTACAGTGTTCTTCATGCCTAAGATAAAATATGATTTGCTGAGAGTTTTTGTTCTGCTTAAAGAACTTCTCGTCATGTGTTTTTCCCCTCCTTGGCGCATGGGCTTGATGATTTGGGCAGTGGTCGCCATATGATTGTTGGGCGGATGATCTTGAGTGTAAATGGCTTTGTGGTAACCCTTGGTAGAAGTTATTTTCGAATCCTTTAGAAATCCAAGTTTAGAGGACAAACCCTTCTCCAAGTTACAAGTTCTGAGCACCGCTTAATGTAAGTCTTAGTTCTGGGTGGAGACCTTTAACATTGCTTGTTAACAATCATTCTTAGCCACCTTGATATGAGCACTACTCTTATTTTCTTCGACACATGGTGCTCAGACTACCAGTTGCGTTGACTGTGATGTTGTTGGTTGTTGTTGATGGCTGATGGAATTTCAACCACGGGTTGGTTCTCATTAATTTTGAGACTGGATGGAGAAGCCCAATATTTTATTAGTGTTAATTCTTAGTTATGTTGCTCATTATGTGATGATTTTATAGTCCTCTTTAATTAAACATATGAGCTAATATTTGGATCCTTATATTTTTCTTGTTAGATTGATCTTCCAATTTTTTTTCCTTTATATAGATATGTTAAGCAGTTAGGATTATTACCTTTGATTATTATGGTTTGATTTAGCATTAGTTACCAATGTCAAGGATAACATATGAGGTTGATGTATAATGCTTAAGCAAGGTTGGTCCTCTCAATTCTTGGAGTGGTGATGTTTGATTGAATTTCATACTTAGTTCTTACTATGATGTGACCTCTTGTAGTAATATGGATATCAAGATAGATTGAGTCCTTATATTTGAATTAAATTGGATGGGGCTGCTCTACCTTCCTTTCATTGAAACTATATTGACTTGGGTATTTCTTATTTCCTTAAGACATGGACATGAAAGTGGGCCTATAAAGCCCTTATTATATTTCTTTAATATGTCATGATCTTCTTAGGTCTTAATTTGGATATGCAAGATAGTGTATGAGATATCTCCTCTATTCTTAATTGGGGTAAAATTTATTATAGTTCCTATGCAATAGAAGTGTAAGGTAATATTAGATTCCTTCCATATTGTTGTGTTGATTAACCCTCTTAGTTATTTAAGGAGGGTTAAGAAAGCAGTTGACTTATTATTAATTTCTATTTACAAATGATTTTCATTAGTATCATAAATGGATACATAATGTAAAAGTGATGTTAAATTTAATATATTGATCTTCTTATGGGTTCTCATAATGACTATGAAATTTTATCATTTCCTTACACACTCCTAGAAGATATTCATTAAGATGAATATGCATAGTTAATCTATTTGAGATTAAGACTGTAATTGCGCTCTTGATTTATTGTTCTTATGTAAAAGCCTCTTACTCATTACACTCAATTGGTGCTTGAAGGATTTATTAGGTAGAGTAGATTATGATTTGCACTATGATGATTTGATGATTAAGTATGCTGATAATTCTAGTTTTGAGTAGCGGTGTGTGATTGAGTTATGGGATTTATATACCTCCTTGTTCCTTAGAACAGTCGCCATCCCTAAGAACTTAAGTGGTCAAAATAAATCAGATGAATCCTAGGCTTGAGCATTTCTTATGTGTCATGGAGGTCCTAACCATGCAGGATATGTCGGGTGGGTAGTTAGCTTTAAATTTTCAATGACATGGGTGATCAATTATTAGTATTCTTGCTTCAATTGATGATGTGTTAATTATCTGTCACTATTAAATATATTAATGCATTGATTATGTGTCGTTATTAATTACCAGATGTGTCAATTGTGTTTCTATTAATTATGTGGTGACGTTTTTAATTTCCTAACGCAAAAAAAAGTAAAAAAAAATACCTATTGCACATCACTATTTGTTGTGGTAAATGAGAGGACGTTACATATACTCAAGAGATCAAGAGGATAGAGCTTTGTCTCACCTTGTTGTAACTCCTAGTAACCCTTTTTGGTACCCACTCAAGTAGTATTGCATTAGATAGAACCTAAAACCAGAGAACACTTCCACATACCCTCAAGTATATCGAAAGTCCCTTAGGCATCTTGAAACTAGCCATTTGGCCACTAGACTGTTATAGTGCACCAAAAACAACATTCAAGAATATTACCCTCTCATATTGTGGGTTTTCAAGCCTACATGTATATTTAAGGGTTGTAGCATAAGGCACACCTTTGAATGTGTAACGACCCCCCATCCGTTACAACTGTCAACGAAGCAAAAAGTGCAAACTTTTTTTGGGGGGGTTTCTGGCAAGAAGGCAATGACAACAATAGTTGAACCACACAACCTGATGACGAACACGTGAACGCAGGTCATACCACAGACAACAATGACTCAATGCACTAGCACAATGATCAACTGGGCGAAATATGTGTAAATCAAAGGATAGGAACGACTCCCCGCCGAACACACCACATGATGACGCTTACAATCTAAGGACAACATCCACAATCCCGACACAATGGTCTCGACGACTAGTCACTAGAACCTCTATGGCACACGAATCCCAACACATGAAGGCATTGCAACCCAAGCGCCAACAACGAACTTACAAGATCAAACAACACCCAGAATGGGAAGCACAGACTCCGACCAAGTTATCAATCACCTGTATCCAATAGGGTGCGCCATGATCCCCTCCTCAGGAATCATGTCGTCACCAGGTGATAGGTGTGGCAATAAACTTGGTGCAACATGACCTATCTGAACCAAGGACTCAAGATAAATATGACGCACTAGGAGACGAATACTGACAAGAAGACTTCACCCATACCCCAAGCAACAGGTTGACAAGATGCAAGATGATGATAATCAAATGGAAAAGCTCAAGCTAATACCCGACTCTGCCAACAACCCAACCATTAACTGATAAGAAAGTTGTTTAAGTGCGAAGGTTGAACTATTACCAAGCTACAAAGGTCATAAATGCTATCATAATGTGAACTAAGAAAGGCACTTAACCAAATCAAATATTCTTATCAACAATTATAAACTGTCCATTAACATAAGTGAACTATTTAACATTTTAAAGGTGCTCTATGATGCTTATAAAATAATCGACATTGTTGTCTAAAAAGGGCTAATCCTTAATGATATCGATGTCTATAATTAATGACACTTCAATGTTATTTGTTGCTATTCGATGCTATTTCGTAGTCTATAAATGAGTGCCATTTCAATGCAAATTTTAATGTTGTTATGCGGTTATAAATAAAAGTCATTTCGACACTATTCAATGCAATTTTAATGCTATCTTGTTGTTTATAATTAAATGTCATGTCAAGCTATTTAATGCAAATTTGATGTTATTATGCTTCTTATAAATAATTTCCACCTTGATGTTATTCAATGAGATTTAATGCTATCTCATTGTTCATAAATAAATGTCATTTCAGAGCCATTGAATGCAGTTTTGATGCTATTTGGTTGTTTATAAATAATTTTCATATCAATGCTAAACAAACTATTTTGTGGTCTATCCAATACTACCTATCAATCGCGGATGTATCACACTGTCTATTAACAAGATTGTTGCCAATTTAGTATTCATCTAGGGCTAGTAATTCGTGTTACTGTATCTATATACAAAGGAAATTGGTCAACCACCCCATGCTATCCAAAAAGGTAAGAAGTTGTTGCGTAAAGAAAATATAAATTCACCATGGCTATAAAAACTTTTGTGTAAATTATACATTGGTTATCAAATTAATGAATATACTATTGCTCTCTATAGAACAGATGGTAAGGTTGTCTATTGATCATAAGAAAATGCTATCCATAATTAGGTGATTGTCCAGGAAGGTAAGGTTGTCTATGACATAGGCTATTTATTACACAAACCTGATGTTATTATTAAACACTATCCAACAACAATAATTCTTAATGCTAATTAATAATAGAAGAATGTTGTCGAGAAACAATAATGCCATTTATTATTGGTGTCATAAGGATTCAAATGCAGTCACCCATAACAAAAATAGTTGGGTAATAAAGAGAGGAAATTATTGTGCTAAAGATTCCAAATCGCAGTCACCTCAAACATAAAATCATTGGGAAAAAGGAGAGGAATTCGCTATGCAAGCGATTCAAATCGCAGTCACCCCCAAAGCATAAAAATGATGTGAAATAAAGAGAGGAATTTGTTGTTCAAACGATTCAAATCGCAGTCACCTCCCAAGCATAAAAATCGTGTGAAATAAAGACAGGAATTTGTTGTGCAAGCGATTCAATTCGCAGTCACCCCAAAGCATAAAAATCGTGTGAAATAAAGAGAGGAATTCGTTGTGCAAAATATATAACAAGTGTAGTCTAAAAGGGTATAATCGCAGCCTAAAATAATAAACCTCTACCATTACACAGGAGACAAAAACGCTACCATATACAGTGAAAATGCCAAGAAAAGTTGTAGGGTAAATTTGCCATTAAGAAGTGATAAAAACGCAGAGTGTAATCGCCAAGGAGTGCATTAAACATAGAGCTAAATTATCTAGGAATATATTAAAAATGCAAAGTCAAATTTTTTTTGGATGAGTGTGTTGAAGTGTAGAGAATAATTGCCATAAAATAAAATAAAACACAGAGTTAAGTTGCCAGGAATGTATTGCAACGCAGAGTAAACGAAGGAGCTATGGTGTCAACCATGATTCAAATTGTTGAGGGTAAGATGCCAAGAAGAGTGGATTGAATGCTAGGTAAGTAAGGGTGGAAACGTTGCAATTACGAAACACAGTTCCCAGACATCGAGAACATTTAGGACGCAGAGGTGATATAACATGAAGAGACCAATGCAAAGGTGGAGATCAAAACACAGAGATAAGAAGGGTAAAATACTGGGCAAAACATCCTTCACTCATCATCCATGCATAGAAAAGTAGGGCATTAAGATCTATAGGTCTATTAACACCGAAGTGATGATCATCGATCCGGCTCTTGGCCGATTACTCAGGCGTGGACTGATGATCTAGGTATGGGGATGAAGTAGAAAGAAAAAAATCTTCACAATAAATCAATAAAATCAATAGAACAGTCATAGCATTCCAGGATCGATTGCCAAGGGATTCAAGTCTAGCAGCGAGCTTAAGGCTATGGTGAGTTTAATTTCTCAATTAAAATGCTAAGTAAAACACTTTCTTTACACAATTAAAAGTACAGAAATGAAAGAGCAAGATCAATATTAATCTACCATTCATAATAAAAGCATGTGTACCATAGCCCAATTTGATCGCTCCAAGTCGTTGTCCCGTGCGCTTCATGATGCTCCTGCTTGCCGACTGTTGTGACTTCCCCGATACCTCCCAGCCAATGCTAGGGGTACTCTTCTTCCCCCTTATCCCCCCCCTGAGCCGCAAAGGGGCCACGCACACTAAACTAGAGAACAACTAGCTCCCAGCTCGCCTTGGAAAGCCAAGCTACCACTTCTCACTGAGCTGGGTATCCCAACTCCCACAAGATAAGTCAGTCAAGTCAAAAATTCTGCAGCGTAATGTTACGCATCAAGGAAGAGATCCATCCTCCTCCTCCTCCCTCCTTTATATAGAGTTTCTAAGTCCTTTCTTTCCCAATTTCTCATTTCATTTATTGTTCAATAATTTAATTCAGAAAAATCCTCTCCGTACATGTGTCACTCATCCCCTATGTTGCACCAGAAATTGATTTCATTAATTATTTAATTACTCCTATTTCCCTCACCCACCTAAAAGAATTCCTAGAATCGCTCCTAGGTGTCCCCATATTCCCTTACACACTTTAATGACTTACCCCCTTATTAATTTACTAGTTAAGTTCAATTAAAAAGTTCTTAAAGACAAGATTCCTTGCTAAGTTAGTCATTCTTCTTTTTCCTTAAGTTTCCCTTTCTCTTTATGTTTCCCCCTTTTTCCCTTAGTTTCTTAATTCTTTTAAATTTCCCTCTTTCCCTTTTTATCTAAAACTCAAAATAGCAAGTGTAGACTTTACCCTTTTTCCCCCTTTTCTTTTTAGTTAAAAATTTTAATTATCATAAGTAATAAACAATCAATTTCCCTTTTTTTTTTTTTTTTAATTTTAATCCCTCAAAATAATTTGATTTTAATAATTTAATCGCATTTCTTACCCCCCTTTTATCACATGTTTAATGATGATGATTATTATTATTGTTTTTTTTTCCACAAGTATCACTTACACCTAGATTTTATTGTGCTAGGCTAGGTGACATTTTATTAGGGAAATTGTTTTTAAATATTTCTTATCACATTATTTGTTCTAAGGCCATCTAGGTTTATTCACTTTTTAGTTAACAATGCGATGTGCCCTTCAGGATGCACTAGGTGCTCCAAGGGTGCCACTCACCTCATTATGTTTCCCTTGCGCGACGTGCCCTTCAGGATGCACTATGTGCTCCAAGGGTGCCACTCACCTCCTGACTAACTTGGTAGACATCAAAAACCCTTGGAATCATACTCCGTCACATGATATTGTGGGAGACTAAGAGCCTCTAAGGAATAAGGCCCATGCCTTATTGCACGCCCTTTAGAATCATCGTGAGCGATTGCCATAGTCTTCCCTCATGGCATCGTGGGTCTTCTCGAACTAGGTAATCGTTAACCTATAGTTCGAGCCATGACAGGAGTGCTAGTAGGTTGTGGCATGGTTTATGTTCACACCTTTCCCTCAATGTCTCTGGTAGTCGTGTGTGACCCCTTTACTCCACATGTGAGTCTGGTCGGCAAGCTATCGTCAGCCTACATCATCAACAAATCGTGTTAGAATAAAATCCATAATCATAACATCTAATCAGATACACATATTTAATATATACAACAATCAAACCCCAATAATACACTCCCTGACTTGATCCAGAGTCCAAGGGTTTCATCGATGCCTCAGCATCCTCGAGGTCCAAATCCTGCACACTCAGGAGAACCGAGTCAATAACACCTATCTAAGTCAATACAACAAAATAACATATAATCACATCCATAATGCCTCATAATCATAATCAATGGCCAATAGTATAATAATATGGATCACTTGCAAGCAAGTGTCCTCAAAGAATAAGTTCGTTTAGTGCGCACAAGAGAGGGATGTTACATACACCCCCTCTTGGTCAAAACTTTGTCCCAAAGTTTCACATTATATAAGTGCCAAAATAATGTGTATCACAATGTCATAAGTCTATATATCAAACAAAAATGGAAACTATTGGTGCATATCATATGCATCCTCCCAGGTCGTCGAGTGTGGACTATAGTTGTCCCACTGGACCTTGACCTGATCAACCATTCGACGTCGTAGCTATCGAATGTGATAATCCAGGATGTGGATCGGCTCAGTCCTGAGCACCCCATCGTCCGATACCTGCAAGGAACTCATGTCAATAACATGTGTAGGATCACTAATATAATGTCTCAAAACAGATACGTGAAAAACATCATGCATACGCCTCAAAGAATCAGGCAAGGCTAGTTGATAGGCCACGAGCTCCTTTCTCTTCACAATCTCGAAAGGTCCCATGAACCTAGGAGAGAGTTTATCTCCCTTTCCAAACTTGATGGAACTCTTATGCGGTTTTACCCGCAATAAGACTCGATCGCCAACTTCGTAACTACGGTTGACATGGTGCACATAGACATAACTCTTCTGTCGATCCTGAGCTTCTTTGATCCTTTGTCTTATTGTTTGCATTTGATATTCCATCTCTTGGATCACTTCTGGTCCAACCAGGACCCTATCCTCGAGCCAATCCCAACTCAAAGGTATCCGACACAGTCGCCCATAAAGAAACTCGAAAGGATCCATCTTAATGGTGCTTTGGTAACTGTTGTTATATGCAAATTCCACCAGTGGCAAGAATTATTCCCAATGCTTATGTTGGTCCATCACATACATGCACAACATGTCTTCCAATATCTGGTTCATTCGTTCAGTTTTCCCGTCAGTCTCCAGGTGATAGGCAGTACTAAAGTTAAGTTAGGTCCCCAAGGCCTCTTGGAAAGAAGTCCAAAATCGTCCAGTAAACACTGATCCTCGATCAGATATAATCCTCTTAGGTATGCCATGCATCCTCGCAATCTCACTAATAAAAACTCTAGCTATGTTCGGTGCCTGATACGTCGTATGCATGGAAATAAAATGAGAAGTCTTTGTCAGAGTGCCGAATACCACAAAAATCAAGTTGTGTCTCCTTGTCGTTAGTGGAAATCCAACATTGAAATCCATCGAAATAAACTTCCATTTCGGTTCTGGAATAACATGTGGTTGTAGTAATCTTGCTAGATGTCTATACTCAGCCTTTACCAGCTGACATTCTAGACATCTAGCCACATAGTTGACTGTGTTCGCCTTCATTCCTTTCCAGAAGAATAAGGGTTTAAGGTTTTCCCTCATCTTCGTGACTCTCGGGTGAGCCATGTACACTGGACTATGAGCCTCATTTAGGATCAAACTCCTCAATTCATCATTTGGTGGTATGTAAATCCGATTTTTAAACCTCAATAATCCATCTTCGTCAAACGTAAATCCTTCAAATCTTGGTACCATCATTGTTTTTTGTTCGATAAAATCCTTGACCTCTTTGTACCAGTCATCGTCGCACTGTAAAGTTAGAATATTTTCACGTAGATTCATCTGAAGCGACAACACCGAAAACATGCGTGGTCTCCTACTCAACACATCTACCACTCGGTTCACTATTCCTTTTATGTAAGTAATCTCGAAGTTGTACTCGCTAAGCAATTTCGACTAGCACCGTTGTCGCGCATTCAGGTTGCTTTGCGTAAATATGTGTTGTAGTCCACAATGGTCTGTTTTTAGTTCAAATTTTCATCCAACAAGGTAGTGTCTCTAAACCTTCACAGCATAAACAATTGCTAACAACTCCAAATCACGTGTCGCATAGCTCTCCTCATGCCTTCTCAACTTCCTCGAAATGTAAACAATCACCTGACCGTCCTGCATCAAGACTCTGCCTAAGCCTTCCTTGGATGCGTCAGTGCACACCAAGAAGTCCGCATCCATGTCAGGGACCTTTAGTATCGATGTTGTTGTCAATATCTCCTTGAGTCTCTGAAATTCCTCTGTGCATTTCTAGGTCCAAACAAACTTCGTGTTCTTCTTCTGTAATTCCATAATCGGATTTGCTATCTTTGAAAATTCCTCGACGAACCGTCGGTAGTATCCTTCTAAACCCATGAAGCTATGCACTTCTGCGACATTCGTCGGTGCAAGTCATTCCATAATAGCCTCGACCTTTGTTGGATCCACGACAACACCTTCGTCAGAGATGACATGCCTTAAGTAGTGAATCTTCGATTGGTAAAATGAGCATTTGGACAATTTCCCATACAATTTGTGCTCTCGCAAAAACTATAGTATCAAGCACAAGTGCTCATCATGCTCCTCCATCGTCTGAGAGTAAATCAAAATATCGTCAATGAATACTTGGAAGAAATTGCCTAAGTACTCGCGGAGCACCCCGTTCATTAAACTCATAAATACCCCTGGGGCATTTAGCAATCCAAACAGTAAAATAGTAAACTCGTAATGTCCAAACCTCATCTTAAAGGCAGTCTAAGGGATGTCATCCTCCTTGATCTATAGCTGGTGATACCCTGATCGCAAATCAATCTTTGAAAACATTGTAGCACCCTTCATCGGATCAAACAGATCATCCCTCGACAACATATACTGATTCTTGATCATTTCCTTGTTCAAGTGATGGTAACCAATGTACAGTCTCCATGACCCATCCTTCTTTAGTATGAAAATAACAGGCACGCCCCATGGTGAAACACTTGAACGTATAAGTCCCAAGTCCAACAACTTCTTTAGTTTCATTCTCAACTCCTGTAACTCTAGGGTTGACATCCGATAAGGCATTCTAGCTATCGGTTCAATACCCAGTTTTAGGTCTATGGTAAACTCCAATTCCCTCTCCAGTGGCATCCCAGGTAACTCCTCTGGAAAGACGTTTCCAAACTCTCTCACCACTGGTATGTTTTCTAGACCTTTTACTACTCCTTTTTATTTTAATGCAAGGATCCCATAAAGCTTACATCCCCTGTGCAAGATATTCTATAACTGCAAGGAGGAGATAAACCTTGGGGAAACTCCCAAGTTCTAACCTACAATCATGCATCTCTGTCCCTCATCTTCGACCAAGATCAACTATTTTTGTCTTATAGTTGAGTATCGCCTCATGCGATTCTAACCAATCCATACCGATCATGACATCATAAGATCCTAAGATCATGACATACAGGTTGGCCCTAGTGACAAACTCTCCCAGGTTAAGGGTACAACCCATAACCTTTCCTCCAACCCTCTGTTTGGCTCCCGAATCCATCTCTACAAAGATAAACTCATCCTGTTCGACTGCCTTTACCTTAATCCTTTTTAGCGTTGCACCAGAAATGAAACTCTCGGTAGCACTGGGATCTATCAAAATACTAAGGGTCTGGTCAACGACAATACCTAACGTCTCGAGCACAATTGACTGGTACTCTTACTGGCAGTTATTCACCACTGCATGAATCTAGTGGGCCTTACCCAAATCCCCCTCGGTAGTGGGTCCAACTGATCCAGATGCTCTAGTCCTCTCTACTGGGAAGTCACGTTGGTAGTGTGGCTCCCCACATGTCCAACACCCCTTCTTCGGTCCAGTACTCCTGGTACCCGAAGTAGAAGTTGACGGCCCATCGACCTAGAATCCTGGTCTGTTCTATTGAATAGGCCTAAACTATTGCTGTTGCGGTCAACGCTCCTGCTGATGCTGTGGTCCCCGGTAAGGATTCTTCTATTGAGGCATTGGTCGTCGAGGTGTAGTGAAAGTGGATCCTCTCTAGAAGACACGATATCCAGGCATATGTCTGGATGGTGTCTGATGTTGTTGTGCAATGAATGACACCTGCCCTGCCGGTCTCGCTGGAGTCCTTCGCTGACCCTCACTAACAAGCTCGTCCTCTACTATGAGGGCCTTCTAGACGACATCATGCAAGGTCTAAGGCATCAAAATCCTAACCCTTGCACATATTCTGACATTAATGCCAAACAAGAACCTGTTGACCTTAAGTTTCTCGGTATTAAGGTGCAGAGCATACCGAAGAAACTCCATAAAACGGGCGTCGTACTCGAGCACCGTACGACCGCCCTGTTGTAAGGCATTGAAATCATTGAGCTGACGCTCAATGAATTCCTTTGATAGGTACCTCTCTCGAAACCATTCCTCGAACAGTTACCATGACACGTCTTCGACGGTCAAGTTCAATTATGGTAGGAGCGTCTTCCACCATAGAAGAGCACTCCCCTTCAGTTGAAATACTGCCATGCAGACCTTCATGTTGGAGGTATAGTCACGAAGTGAAAATCACATCGTCATATTCTCCAACCATGCCTCGACGGTTGCGTCATCCGGGGCACCAAAGAAATCGAGAAATTTGACCTTCTCGAGTTCGTGGTGAATGCCACCAGTATCGATCGGACTGCGTGGTGGACCCTCAGGGGGTGCCGACGCCCTGGCCTCACCTCTGTTCCAACGACTGATCAGTGCCTCATACATCCGCTAAAAAGACCTCATCAGCCCAACCACATCACCCACAACTATCTTCTCCTACTCAAAAACCTATTCGTCTCCCTAGGGGTTAGACCCCTCAGGCGTGGATGCTACTAGAGAAGTTACACCTCCTCCCCTAGCACCCCGTCGTCTGCCTCCGCAACGTCCTCTAACCATTATTACCTTCACGAATACAAGTCAACTTAATTCACAACATTAGAATCAAATATAATAAAAACGAAAGCCGTAGTGTTCCCAAGTCATCGGTTGAACCCACTCTGATACCATATGTAACGACCCCTCAGCCGTTACGACTGCCAGCGAAGCAAAAAGTGTAAATTTTTTTTGGGGGGTTTTTTGGCAAGAAGGAAATGACAACAACAGTTGAACCACACAACATGACAACAAACACACACACATAGGTCAGGCCATAGACAACAACGACTCAACGCACTAGCACAACGATGAACTGGGTGAAACATATGTAAATCAAAGGATACGAATGACTCCCCGTCGGACACACCACACGATGATGCTTACAAGCTAAGGACAAAATCCACAATCCCAACAAAATGGTCTCGACGACTAGTCACTAGAAACTCTATGGAACGCGAAACCCAATGCATGAAGGCGTTGCAACCCAAGCGCCAACAACGAACTTACAAGATCAAACAACACCCACAATGGGAAGCATAGACTCCTGCCAAGTTATCAATCGCCTATATCCAATAGGGCGCATCATGATCCCCTCCTCAGGAATCATGTCGTCCCCAGGTGATAGGTGTGGCAATAACCTTGGCACAACATGACCTATCTGAACCAAGGACTCAAGATAATTTTGACACACTAGGAGCCAAATATTGACAAGAAGACTACACCCATACCCCAAGCAACAGGTCGACAAGACGCAATATGACGACAATCAAAAGGAAAAGCTCAAGATAATACTCGACTCCGCCACCAACCCAACCATTAACTGATAAGCAAGATGTCTAAGTGCGAAGGTTGAATTGTTACCAAGCTACTAAGGTCATAAATGTTATCATAATGTGAACTAAGAAAGGCACTTAACCAAATCAAATACGCTTACCAACAATTATAATTTGTCCATTAAAATAAGTGAACCACTTAACATTTTAAAGGTGCTCCACGTTGCTTATAAAAGAATCGACATTTTTGTCTAAAAAGGGCTAATCCTTAATGAGATAGATGTCTATAATTAATGCCACTTAAATGTTATTTTCTGCTATTCAATGCTATTTCATTGTCTATAAATGAGTGTCATTTCAATGCAAATTTTAATGTTATTTTAATTTTGTTATGTGGTTATAAATAAAAGCCATTTTGACACTATTCAATGCAATTTTAATGCTATATTGATGTTTATAATTAAATGTCATGTCCAACTATTTAATGCAAATTTGATGCTATTATGTTTCTTATAAATAATTGCCACATCGATGTTATTCAATGAGATTTAATGTTATCTCGTTATTCATAAATAAATTTCATTTCAGAGCCATTCAATACAGTTTTGATGCTATTTGGTTGTTTATAAATAATTGTCACATCAATGCTAAACAAACTATTTTGTGGTCTATCCAATACTACCTATCAATCACGGACGTATCACGCTGTCTATTAACAAGATTGTTGCCAATTTGGTATTAGCCTGGGGCTAGTAATTCATGTCACTGTATCTATATACAAAGGAACGCGGTCAACCTCCCCATGCTGTCCAAAAAGGTAAGAAGTTGCTGCATAAAGAAAATATAAATTCACCATGGTTGTAAAAACTACTGTGTAAATTATACATTGGTTGTGAAATTAATGAATATACTACTGCTCTCTATAGAACAGATGGTAAGGATGTCTATTGATCATAATAAAATGCTATCCATAATTAGGTGATTGTCCAACAAGGTAAGGATGTCTATGACATAGGCTATTTATTACATAAACCTGATGTTATTATTAAACACTATCCAACAACAATAATTATTAATGCTAATTAATAATAGAAGAACGTTATCAAGAAAAAATAATGCCATTTATTATTGTTGTCATAAGAATTCAAACGAAGTCACCCATAAAAAAAATAGCTGGGTAACAAAGAGAGGAAATCGTTGTGCAAAAGATTCCAAATCGCAGTCACCTCAAACATAAAATCGTTGGGAAAAAAGGAGAGGAATTCGTTGTGCAAGTGATTCAAATCGCAGTCACCCCCAAAGCATAAAAATCGTGTGAAATAAAGAGGGGAATTTGTTGTGCAAATGATTCAAATCATAGTCACCCCCCAAGCGTAAAAATCGTGTGAAACAAAGAGAGGAATTTGTTGTGCAATCAATTCAATTCGTAGTCACCCCAAAGCATAAAAATCGTGTGAAATAAAGAGAGGAATTCATTGTGCAAAATATATTACAAGTGCAGTCTAAAAGGGTATAATCACAACCAAAAATAATAAACCTCTACCATTACATAGGAGAGAAAAACGCTACCACATACAGTGAAAACGACAAGAAAAGTTGCAGGGTAAATTTTCCATTAAGAAGTGTTAAAAATGCAAAGTGTCATCACCAGGGAGTGCATTAAACGCAGAGCTAAATTATCCAGGAATATATTAAAAATGCAGAGTCAAAAAGTTCGTGGATGAGTGTGTTGAAGTGCAAAGAATAATTGCCATAAAATAAAATAAAACACAGAGTTAAGTTGCCAGGAATGTATTGCAACCCAGAGTAAACGAAGGAGTTGTGGTGCCAACCATGATTACAATTGTTGAGGGTAAGATGCCAAGAAGAGTGGGTTGAATGTTGGGTAAGTAAGGGTGGAAACACCGCAATTACGAAACATAGTTTTCAGACGTCGAGAACATTTAGGACGCAGAGGTGATATAACATGCAGAGACCAATGCAAAGGCAGAGATCAAAACACAAATATAAGAAGGGTAGACAACTAGGCAAAACATGATTCTCTCATCATCCACGCATAGAAAAGCAAGGCATTAGGGTCTATAGGTATATTAGCACCGAAGTGATGACCGTCGATCTGGCTCCTGGCTAACTGCTCAGGTGTGTATTGATGATCTAGGGATGGGGACGAAGTATAAAGCAGAAACGCTTCACAATAAATCAATAAACCCAATAGGACAGTCACATCATTCCAGGATCGATTGTCAAGGGATTCAAGTCTAGCAGCGAGCTTAAGGCTATGGTGAGTTTAAGTTCTCGATTAAAATGCTAAGTAAAACAAGATCAATATCAATGAAAGCTCAAGATCAATATTAATCTACCATTCATAATAAAAGCATGCATATTGTATCCCAAGTCGACCGCTCTGAGTCGTCGTCCCATGCGCTCCGTGTTTCTCCCACTTGCCCACTGTTGTGACTTCACCGATACCTCCCAGCCAATGCTACGGGTACTCTTCTTCCCCCTTATCCCCACTAAGCCACAAAGGGGCCACACACACTAAAACAAAGAAAAACTAGCTCCCAGCTCACCTCGCAAGGTTGAGCTACCACTCCTCACCGAGCTGAGTATCCCAACTCCCACAAGATAAGTCAGTCAAGTCAAAAATTCTGCAGCGTAACGTTACGCATTAAGGAAGAGATCCATCCTCCTCCTCTTCCCTCCTTTATATAGAGTTTTTGAGTCCTTGCTTTGCCAATTTCCCATTTAACTTATTGTTCAATAATTTAATTCAGAAAAATCCTCCCCGTACATGTGTCACCCATCCCCTTCATTGCACCAAAAATTAATTTCATTAATTATTTAATTACTCCTATTTCCCTCACCCACTTAAAAGAATTCCTAGAATCACTCCTAGATATCCCCATATTCCCTTACACACTTTAATGACTTACCCCCTTACTAATTTACTAGTTGAGTTCAATTTAGAAAGTTCTTAAAGGTAAGATTCCTTGCTAAGTTAGTGATTCTTCTTTTTCCTTAAGTCTCCCTTTCTCTTTATGTTTCCCCCTTTTTCCCTTATTTTCCTAATTCTTTTAAATTTCCCTCTTTCCCTTTTTATCTAAAACTCAAAATAGAAAGTGTAGACTTTACCCTTTTTCCCCCTTTCTTTTTAGTTAAAAATTTTAATTAGCATAAGTAACAAACAATCAATTTCCCTCTTTTAAAAAAAACAAATTAATCACTCAAAATAATTTGATTTTAATAATTTAATTGCATTTCTTACCCCCTTTTTATCACATGTTTAATGATCATTATTATTGTTGTTGTTTATTTTTATTTTTTTTCCACAAGTATCACTCAGACCTAGATTTTATTGTCCTAGGTTGGGTGACATTTTATTAGGGAAATCATTTTTAAATCTTTCTTATCACATTATTCGTTCTAATGCCATCTAGGTTTATTCACTTTTTAGTTAACAATGCAACGTGCCCTTCAAGACACACTAGGTGCTCCAAGGGTGCCACTTGCCTCATTCCGTTTCCATTGCGCGATGTGCCCTTCAAGATGCACTACATGCTCCAAGGGTGCCACTCACCTCCTGACTGACTTGGTAGACATAAAAAAACCCTAGAATCAATACTATGTCAGGTGATCTTGTGGAAGACTGAGGACCTCTAAGGAATAAGGCCATTGCCTTATTGCGCGCCCCTTTGAATCATCGTGAGCGATTGTCGCAGTCTTCCCTCATGGCATTGTGGGTCTTCTCGAACTAGGTAATCGTTAACCTAAATTTCGAGCCACGATGGGAGTGCTAGTAGGCTGTGGCAAGGCTATTGTCCACACCTCTCCCTCAACGTCTCTGGTAGTCATGCGTGACCCCTCTACTCCACATGTGAGTCTGGTCGGCAAGCTATTGTCAACCTGCATCATCAACGAGTCAGATTAAAATCCATAATCATAACATCTAATCAGTTACACATTTGTCATATATACAACAATCAAACCCCAATAGTCCACTCCCTGACTCGATCCGGAGTCCAAGGGTTTCATTGATGCCTCAACATCCTCGAGGTCCAAATCCTGCACACTCAAGAGAAACGATTCAATAGAACCTGTCTAAGTCAATACAACAAAATAACATATAATCACATCCATAATGCCCCATAATCATAATCAACAACCAATAGTATAATAATCCAGATCACTTGCAAGCAAGTGTCCTCAAAGAATAAGTTCGCTCAGTGCATGCAAGAGCAAGATGTTACAGAATTGAAGCCTTTTTCTTTATTTCTTTTTGGGTCTTGCCTAGAATATCTTTGGTTTACAATAATTTCAATGATCATGGAAAAAATAGCATTTATTGAATAAACCTATGATGCATGTGATGTATCTTAATAAACACTCAGAGACACTTCATTGTTTGGTATTCGTGTTTTTGATGAATGACTATGAATGAATGATAGTTCCAAGAATTATGTGGTATTGTCTTCTCTTGTTTCCTTGAATCAATCCTCTGGAGAATTTAAAACCATGCCAATGCTAGTCCTTGTCCTTACCCTTTCTTATTTACAACAATAGGACATATCTTGAGCATATGGTATCCCCACCTTAGGTTAGTGACCCTATCCAAGAAGTACAGAGGTAAGGCCGTTGAGGTGATAGTGGGTGACCTTTATGTATGTTTTCTTAGGTTTTACCCTTGGAGAGGTTGGGACTTTTCCTCCAGGGAGAATCTAATCTATAACAAGTCCATAGTGAGATAAACTAGAAATACATGAAAAAAAATAGGTTTCTTGTAAGAAACATGTTTTCTTAATGTATTTCTTGTTTATCTCACTATGGGCCTTTCAAAAGCATGTAGAATGGGTACTCATTCGAGGATGAATTTAATTATGCATCCAACAAGTTCCTAAACTTGAAATTTGAGTAAACCTATAAGGAGATAAATAAAAAATATGATAAAAATAGTTTTATTTCTTTCCATTTGAAAATTCATAACTCTTTTTTTATTGTTTTAACTATTATTTTATTGTTTTCCTTAGGAGGCTTGTTTTAGAACTCACAAATTCTTTAATGTATGTGGTCCTATTGAGGCCTCAATAACCCCCCAAGTCCAATGGCTTGGGCCCCCTCCTAAAATTTAAATCAAATCTTTTGATTTCTTCGACCATTAACCATGTTCTATTGGTTTTTGATCACTAAGAATTTTTTGTTTGAATGGGTGATTCTTGCTCAAGTGCATGTTGTCTTGGTCCATTTGTTGTTTGAATGGGTGATTGAATATGGTAATAGTCTTGTTGAGTTTGTTTGCATCGCAAGTGGTTCTTATTGCGTGTGTTTTTGTGCCTCTAGGTTCTTTGGCTAACCCTAACCTATGAAAGTTCCATATATTATCACCTCGGTTGATTGTATCATCCACAAGGCATATGATAGATCTAATTTATTTTTTTTATAAATAATTGGCACTTCCACTGAGTACTCAAAACCAAGTTCCCAAAACATCAGTTGTTTATTTACATAGAACAAAATATCTTAGTTGTTTATGTATAACCCCAATTTCAGTTGACATATTCAAAGCTTGTATAACACATATGTTAAAAGTGTTTTCAGAGATAAATTTGGTTAAAGGATTGACAAGAATGGGGCTTGAAATTGTATTAAAAAATGTTTTTTCACATAATTGTGGTTACTGATCAAAGTTAATTTTGTACCTTTGAAGTGGACCTACTATAGGTTTCATAAGATTACAAACCCAACTCAACTGACATAATCTAAATTTGAGGTCCAGAAGTACAAAAACTCACACCAAGGATTTCCCTTCAAACAAGCCTTATCGCTTATGAAATTTGTTTGAATGATCTCAAATAGGGTTGCATGACCATTCATTAAAAATCCCCACCTATCATTTCTACATTGCAAAATATGGCATCTCAATCCAACATCATGTTGGCACTAATTCAAATTCAATTAGGTTATGTCTCTGAGAACATCAAGGAGAGAACAACTAGTTTCACGCATTACCATGTTTCATTCACGCGTTAGGAAAGGCATGAGTTAATTATTACCCCCCTCTTCAAAGTAAGTGCATAATCCAAAGTTTCATGAGGGGAAAATTGATCCCAAATTTCAGAAAAAAGGCATAAGGTGAATGCACATTAAGACAATGTTTCAATGTGTATCACACCCAAATTTTGTTTCATGTGACACATGTAAAGAAAGGTACAAACACATGTCATACCACCAAAACATTTGTGTAAGTCTGATACAAGGGTTTTCAAAGCATATAACACTAAAGTGTAAATAAGTGCAATTCAAAAAGGAGCATGTTAATACAAAAGTCCAAATTCATCCAAGGGGTGGTGAGGTGTGCATAAAACAAAGAGCTTGGCAGTCATGAATAAGACAAGAGAAAAAGTGTGCATGGGAAACATGTGAGGAAATTTTTTATAAAGTGTGCATGAGGTGGCATATTAGGACTTGTTTGGAAAAGAAACATCCCATGCCACACCTAGAATTATTTATGGTGCAGTACGCTCAAAGGTGGGTCACGAAACATGTGTCACACGTAAACCTTATTTTGGTGTAACAAAATCAAAACAAAGTTTAAACCAAAGTCTATGTGACTTGGGGGGTTGTTGATGCCTCAACATGACAACACACATTAAATAATTTTTTAGGTCTAAAATGGACCTCCTAAGGAAAATAATAAAATAATAGTTAAAATAATAAAATAAGAGTTATGAATTTTCAAATGGAAATAAAGAAAACTATTTTTTTGCTGAATTTTTTACTTATATCCTTGTAGGTTTACTCAAATTTAAAGTGTAGGAACTCATACAATGTGGAATAAAATTCCTCTTCCAATGAGTACCCATTCTATTAGAAAAAATAGGATCACAAAGCAATAGTATAAAACAGATGCGGAAGTAAAACATAGAAGATACAAAATACAGTAGAGACACATAATAAAAATGCAAATCAGATTGAGATAATTTCCATAATTTAACCAATATTCTCTCTCTCTTTCTCTCTCATATATATATATATATATA
>JASDQU010508374.1:0-13473 GCA_032191745.1 Picea mariana | reverse complement strand
AGTCTTGAATTGAAATACATGGATTTTTATATTTTGGGGGAAATAAATTAGGTGCTCTTGTGTCTAGGATAATAGATCTTGGAATCAAATCATTCGGGAGTTCATATGCCCAAAAAATAAATTGTTTGATGACTACTGGTCTTCTTTAGAAAAATCATAGTCATGTGTGACTTTGTCCTTGAAACTTATTTCTTAAGATAAATTAATTCAATGCTAGAAACAATGAATCCCTTGTGAGAATTCGAAGTCTGATATTTCATTTCTTGGATAGTTTTTTTATATGATGGAAGAAATCACTGCCACTGTGGGCATGATATCGAAATTTGGATCTCACACACAATTCAATTTTTATGAGTGATAAATCACTACCCTGTGGCATGAATTTTAATGTTTTTGCAATGGTATCCTTATGCATATTGTTAGTGGTGCACATAAGTTATCTCATCTGATGTAGAATTTTCATATATATGTTTTCATATGAAATCAGTAGGTTTTTTTATTCTATGCATTCCAAGTGAGCATGTAAGATCTCAATGTTAATGCTGAAACAAAATCTCCATATCAACATGTTATTGGATTCCATTTCTGTTTATATGTTTATTTAGTGATAGTGCAAAGATCTTGGTGAATTACTAATTTATCTCCATAATCGGGGTAATTTTAATTAGTATGAAACTCATTGTGTCTCTTTGTATTTATATGCTCATTTAGTGAAAGTGAAAAGGTCTTGGTGAAAAGCTAGGAAATGTTATTTGTGTAAATTCTTATCTTCGAAATTAAAGTAATTTGTTATTCAACAGACTTGTCAATTTATGGTTTCAAAGGTCTCATTCCAGTATTTGTTCCATCAAGATACATTGTCACCTTCAATTTAATGTCCAATTTTCTTCGACACTATCATTTTTTGTTTGTTTTAGGTTTAACTATTGTCATGTTAACCATTTTTAACAACATATTTCACAACACATATAGATAGGGTGTCTTTTGGCACCATTGCACGTGCTATTGTCCTATTAATAAAGACACTTTTCTTGAGAATCTTTTCATACAGATTTAGATCTACAGGCATGGAGATCTATATTCAATAATTGAGGTGCACTTGCTAAGGAGAATCCTACTTATTGTAGTAGTTGATTCCTTACTAGTATGGGCATGCTTTTTGAGGCTAATTTTGTCCAAATGTTTGGAGTTATATATAAGGAGTTTTGACATGACTTTACATAGTCATTCATCGATTCTTGAATAGCATCTATGAGTTTCAACTTGAATATGTTTCCTACAAATCAATCATGAGATAAAATTATATTGGGGGTTGTTTTAATTCTCTAGTGAAAAAAGAAACATTGCAACTGAAGAAATTGGGTACAAAGTGCCCGTTTTGGAGCTTTGATTTCTGATTTGGAGATTTATATAAGTTTCATGATTAAAGGCCAATCCCATACCCTTGTATATGATAGAATCTAATGGAAACGCTCCAACCCTTCCAACATGCAATTGTGAAATTTTTTCACTCTGCACAGATCTTTGAATGAATTGCATTCCCCATTTTTTTCTTCCATTAAAGACGATTTCCCAGTATTGGATTTTCCAATTTTTACATTTTTCTATGAATTGAATTATTGTATGAAAGCACTCTCTAAAATATTAGTGTTCTAGAGTGTACTGAACTATGGAGATCCCTTCCACTTCTAAAATATTGGTGGTATATCATTGCAACCTCTAATCGATCCATTATTATTGTTAAATAGAGTGTTGACCAAGTGTTATTCAACATTATATGCTATAGTTTGTGGTTTTTTTTATTATTTCTTATATTGGCATATTTTTCAACTTTTATTGATGTCTCCCATTTCTAGTTTTATTTTAATAGTTGGAATCAATTTTGGAACTTTAATAATTCAGTTCAAAGAGTACCAATCCATTCAATGTTGAGTATATGCAAGTGGTAAAACTTAGAAGTGAATTTGTGCCTTTTTTATTTATTCTCGCATCTGCGTTTTGAAGTTGTTTATGAAATTCTATGGAGAAGTCAATGGTAAGACTGTGTTTACTAATTACTATCACAGTAGTCCCTTCCTCACCATATTGATGGTGTATGGTCTATAACCTATTTCAATACTACTTTGGCATGATTGTCAAAATTGTTTATCATCTTTTTCCTGTTAAGTTACCACTTTATATACATAAAACTCCAACATGGTATCCTATAGCAGAATCCCTTTTGGAGTAGATTCTGAAGTGTTTAGAGAAAAATATGGAGTCCCTTATGATGGAAGAAATTCCATGTTCTTTATTTCCATATTGTATTTTATTTATGCAAATTAATAAGTATTATATTTGTATTTTGTATTATATCCTTGTATATTTTATGTTTTGGCATCCCATTTATCGCATTGTCCATATTTCGTTCAAAAGACTTGGTCAAAGTTTATCAGTCCCCATCTATAGGGTGAGAGAAATCATGTAATTCAATGACCTTTATACTTGCATTCTTCCTTTATTGTGAGAGTATTTTGAAATTTTAATTATGGGTGAGATTGAATTGGCTCGAAGAAGCATCTTCTAGAAAGATCATCAAAATAATGAGGAAATTGTAGTTTATTCATATTTTGCTAATTTTGTTTTGTTACATTTCATGTGTTAAAATTCCTTTTAGAGGTGTTAGATGTGCTTCAATAGATTTATTATAGTCTTCCATTTCTCTTGTGTATGTACCAACTTGAGTATGAACAATTAATCCATTACAATAGTATACAACATTGTAAATCCATTACAATAGTATACAACATTGTACCTAGACAATGATGCAACCAATGTATATAGATCAATAACCTTGAAATATCAATTTGGAAGACATGGAAACATTGCCTTAGGTTGTAACTCTCTACCTGAATTTGGGCCAGCTGAAGTGAAGAAAACAATCGATAAATAAGGTTCTTTCTCATCTCCAAACCTTATTCCAAGCTTGAAAAACATCAACGAGACACTTCGTTGCAAATTCAAGATCCTCGGTTTCAATTCTTGGAGCAATTTCAATTGTGTGACGGCCTTCATTGGGAGCGATGTGCCCCATGTCATACTTTCTTGAACATTGGAGGGATGTGTAACGTGTAGCATCCTTCAAAAATTTATGATGACATGTACCATAAACCTTGGCTTAATGTGTGCACTTGTGAAGTTTTGTTTTATTCTTACCATAAAGTTTTTTGGAATGATTCGTACACCTAAAAGAAACTTTCTCATGTCCATACTTTGTTTTATGCATATCCCTTTGTCTTATGTTATTTTGTCTTATGTACACTTCATAAGATTATGGCTTATGTGTACTCCTTTAAAACTTATTTTTATGCACTCCCCTTAAAAACTTAGAATGATGTGAAACCAAAAAACTTGTCTTGTTCACACCACCTCATGTGTATCACACTGAAACTTGTTTTAGGTGTGACATACCACATCACATTGAAAATTTGTGTGTGACATAACATATTGCATTGAAACTTATTTTATGTGTGATATTTGGTAATACATTGAAAATTATTTTGGTGGGACGTTCAGTAATACTTGACTGTGCATTAAAAACCTTTTGTTTTATTCACACCTCACCACCCCTTGTCTTATTCACCATATAGACTTTGGCTTAAACTTTGTTTTGAGTTTGTTGCACCAAAAGAAGGTTTAGGTGTGACACATGTTTAGAGACCCACCTCTGAGCGTACCACACCACAAATAAGTTTAGGTGCAACATGGTATGTGTCATTTCAAGTCCTGATATGCCACCTCATGCACACTTTATAAATTTGTATCTCATATGTTTCCCACGCACACTTTGTCTTTTATCTTATGCATGCCTTCCAAACCCTTTGTTTTGTGCACAACTCACCACCCCTTGGATGAATGTACACTTTTGTATCAACATGCTCCATTGTGTATTACACTTATTTACACTTTTGTGCTATATGATCTGAAAACCCTTGTGTCGCACTGACACAATTTTTGTGGTGGTGTGGTATGTGTTTAGAACTTTTTTTACATGTATCACATGAAACAAAATTGGGGTGTGATACACATTGAAACATTGTATTAATGTACCTTGACCTTGTGCCCTTCTATAAAATTTTGGATTAATTTTCAGATCACGAAACTTTGGATTATGTACTTACTTTGAAGAGGAGGGAAATAATTAACTCGAGCCTTGATGTAACTTAATTGAATTTAGATTAAGAATCTGTAAATTTCTCACATGATTTTTGATTGAGATGTTTCCTTTTGCAATGCAGAAATGATAGATGGGGATTTTCGATGAGTGGTCATGCAACCCCATTTGAAATCATTCAAACAACTTGCATAAGCAATGAGGCTCGTTTGAAAGGAAATCCTCGATGTGTATTCTTGTACTTGTGTACCTCAAATTCATATTATGTCAGTTGTGTTAGGTTCATAATCCTAAAAAATATATAGTAGGCCTACTTCAAAGGTAAATGATTCACATTGATCTATACCCACATTTATGCGCAAAACCAGTTTTTTAACAGAAGTTCAAGCCCCATTATTGTCATTCCTTTACCCAAATTTAGCTCTGACAACTCTTTTAATAGATGTGTTATACAATATTTTAATATGTTAACTGAGATTGGGTTTATCCATTAGTAGCTAAGAGATTTTTTTCTACGAAAATGAACAACTGATGTCTAGGGAACTTGGTGTTGAGTACTTAGTGAAAGTGCTAATTCTTTCTGAAAAAACAATTTAGAGCTCTCCTATGCCTCGTGGATGATACAATCAAACTAGGTGATGATATATGAAACTTTCATAGGGGTAAAATCAAGAAGGTGGGTAACACATTTGTGAGAATCATGTCTCCAAAATTCCTAGTGACCTTTTTACGACCGAACTACTAATTCTTTCGGCTGAAAGACAAGTGTTTTTTGTTGAGCCTTTAGACATCAAATCAAATGGTACCATGATGACGACCTCAACTGTCATGTACCATAGTAGCTACATGACTTGTTTTTCATACGGTAACATATTTTCGACCAAAATATGTTTCGACCAAAAGAATCCGGACGAATTTTTTTCATCTAGTAACATCTTTTTAGTTGAAATATGTTTCGACCGAAATAATCTTTCGCCCGAAAACGGTTTTCGTCCGAAAACAAATTTTGCCTGAAAACAATTTTATATATCCCCCGCACATCGATCATTTGACCCTTTTATAACTACTGAGAGTCTGGTGGTGAGAGTCATTTGATTGTTTTCGTTGGTTTTTATTGGTTGGTGGTTGTTGTTGGTTGTTGTTGGTTGTGGTTGTTGTTGACGTTGGTTGTTGCTGGTGTTGGTTGTTGTTGGCGTTGGTTGTTGTTGGTTGTTGTTGCTTGTTGATGTTGGTTTTTGTTGGTTGTTGTTGTTGGTTGTTGCTACTTCAAGTTCAAGGTAATTCTAAACCATTTTTTAAATTCATTTAATTTTAATTTATTTAGAAATTTTATGTTTTAGGAGGTGGACATGGTCGAATTCAGGCATGTCCCTGTACATGGACAGGGATGAATTACATGTTATTTTACACAGCTTGCAACAGGTTAGATATTGACTAGTAATCCCATTGATTCACTCTATTCATTACTATAATTATATGTACATTGTACTACGAGTAAACATATAAGAAATACCTATAATTAACATGTGCTTGTTTCCTGCTTAGTATTGAGATCACTATTGACTTGTTATGTGTACTCATATAACTCAATCATACTAATCACTACTACTAATTTAGTCTTGTTAAGTACGTGTAATTGAGTAAGTAACACCTGCTTGGTTAATATGGATAAGCTTGTGATCCTAATCAACCTTATTAATTATACAAGTGAGGCATTACGATTAACACAAGGGTGATTAGTTCTTGTTGATTCAGGTTGAAGGTAAATCTAAACCATTGATTTTAAATTAATTTTAATTAATTTATAAATTTTATGTTTTAGGAGGTGGACAGGGCCGAATTCGGTCGTATCCATGTACAAGGACATGGTCGAATTTGAACATGTCCCTATACATGGACGTAAATAAAACAACATTTAATTTAATTTAAATAAAACAATGTAATTACTTTATTAATTTACTTGAGTATAATTACCCTTGAATTATTGACCATTACAATTTGTAAGTGTGGGAATGTAGGTTATAATACCGTGTTTAAATTCACTTACTATAACAGATACTATGTTCTCAATCAAGTAGGTATAATTTAATGAGTATATGCTCATATGAAAAACCAATATCCTCCAACAAGAAATAGAAAATACCACATAGAAAGAAATAATAATAGAAATGAAATTACACTAAAGAAGAAATAAGAAACAGAAAATAAAATACATGTAGCGATCCTTCTGAAACATGGGTCCCTCCTCCTTCAAAAGCATGCCACAAATATTAAATAAAACATAGTAGATAATTATTGAGCCATAAGTATGAAGTTGAACATATATATTACTTCTGGAAATTCACAAAGTGCAATCAAAAAAATTACAGATCTCTTTCTTCACTATCACCAGCTACTCGAGCCTCTATTCATATATTGGATTTTATAATGATTACATTTGATAACATCTCATCCTACAATCTTTGAATTGGTGGGATTGAATACAACCTAGTCAGAGCCTATAACTAATATATCCCAACATCTATGTGTTATTCTTAGCATGACTACAACTGACAAGATCACATCTTCCTCATACACTCTCTCTCCATGATTTCATAAAACCTTGTGCATGAAATCATCCCTTGAAACTTGTTTTTCTGATTTGAAAACTGATTTACTGAATCAGAACCCTTAGCCTTCTCCTGATTTTATTCAAGATTTGACCAGTCTATCACATCGCCTTAGATAAGTGTGTTTGACATTAGGAAGGAACCTAAGCATATTCATGACATGTAGAGTATCCTCCAAGTGGCCAATTCCGATTCCACCTTGCACTAATATCAAAATTGATGTCATTTACAAGAACCTAGGTTTCTTGTAACATACAGTTATTAACATTTTAAAAAATGACTAACATTATTTAAACACTGAATAACAAGAACTATAGATTAAACAAAACCTTAATACCTAAGATTCTCTTGAGTATATTGCAAGAATCATATGAATTTCGATGAAGGAGAGGAAATTTGATAAAAAAATGAAAGGTTAACTATGTAAAAAGAACTTAATTGACAGCTAAAATAGGGACAAAATGAGATCCCATCATCTCCCCCACTGAGGATGTTTCATGTCCTTGTGCAACTTGATTAGATATCCTTTGGAAATCCAAGATGCGCCTTACTCCAATTGTAAGAGAGATGCCCAAAATATTTGTCTGTGTAATATCCTAAACATATGTCCATCTCAATCCATGCTACAATTTCTTCAAACTCGTTCTTATTTTTTACAACTTTATATCCCTTTATGGAACACCAAAGTAGTGGAAAATGAAATTTGAGTCCAATCCACTTAGTCTGATTTCTCCTTGAAGAATATATGTAAAAATGAGTTCTATTTAGGGCCATATAAAAGAGAGGGTAACCAATTGGATATTTATGTCTTCTTCTTTTATTTTGTTTCTTGGTTAAGTACCAAGCCAAGATAATGTGTGACCCTCTTCTCTCCCAGGATGTTCCATGATACCTAGGAGAAGTTAAGAAGAAAGGCATGATCACATCATTGATCTTCCTTGTATGTTGGGATGATAAAAGCTTATAAGTTATATCATGAGACTCATGTCGACATTCTTCCATTAAAGAAGAACTTGCCTTGTTGACTTTTTCTTGAAAACCCCCTTGCTTGAGTTACGTCCCCCTTAATTGTTGTGTGGGTTTTTGGTTTGGTTCTTTGCTTCTTCTTAAAGAAATCTATCCGCCTTGACTTTGGATCCCCTCTCCTTGACTTTTTGTTTCTTGTTGACTTTTATGATTTAACAATTAATATTTTATGTTATAAAATATTATTTGTTTAAACTATTTAATTATTACGGTTTAAACCTAACCCTAAAGTTAGGACTAATATGCTAGCCCTAACCTACCTACCAAAAACATAAAAGAGACCTATCCTCACTCTTTACACACACACACTCTTCTAAACCGAGTTCTGATCTAAGGTTTTTCGCGGCTCCTTGTTCAGATTGTTGAGTGGTTGTGTCCCCTCTAGGACATGTCTTCTTGGTCTATTAAGCCATCGTGGGATTACCTCTCCAACCTCTTGCTACCGTTGACCCCTAAGGTTTTTTTCCAGCCTGCCACAAGTCTCTTCTTGGTTGTTGTTTGGGGTTTCTGGTTCTCCTTGTTGGTGTCATCCTCCTCTTCTCCTTGTTAGTGCCTCCCTCCTCATCTCCTTGTTGATTCCACCATGTGTATGATATCTTCATCCTCTTCTATCATTGGTTTCACCTGTGTATGTTTCCTTACCTCGCAACTCTTAGTACCCTAAACAGGGTTTGATAGGGAAACCCTAGAACTGTTAATACTTATGTCTATTGTTGTAGCAGTTATGTATTTTCTGGACATAATTTATTAAGGTTGTTAGTGGCCTCTCTTTCAGCCACTAGACTAGACGATGATGTCATGTTTCAACCCTTTTACTTGATGAGTGGCATGTTGGTTAGTATTCTGATATTTTACCCTGAAATTTCTTCTTGGCAATTTGTTCTAAGGGTCATGATGAGATATGCCCTAAGGGTTTGATCAATGATCCCTTAAATATTTTTCTGAGCATACATCTAAGAGGATAACAACAACATATCAGGTAATATTGTTTCTTGTTTCATCTAAGTAAATGTTCTATCAGTTATTGTTTTTATGCTACCAGAGTATAGATCAAAAGTTTTAATGTCTTGTTGATTGTAACATACAAGTAGCTAATGTTTAGAAATTAAAATAAATATTATGTTTTAGTTAGCTATATTTTTTTCCCTTAAATTCTAACATGTTACACATAGAGTATCTTATAAATTACCTTCTACAATTTACACATAAATATAGATTATCTTCTACATGTTACATTTTTTTTATATTTAAATATTTTCATGTTCATTATATATAGCATCATAGTAAAAAATATAGTTTTTATTTTTTTCAATATATGTCGTTGATGCTTTGAAGTTGTTATAAATGCTTAAATGCATTCAATTTTTTTTATAAATTATATTTCCATTTTATGTTTCTATAACTTATGAAATTTCACATTCATGGATTTTCAAAGGATATCTATCAAGGCAAGATTGAGACAAGAGTCTCCAAAAATGTCTCGCAAACACTCTATGCTATCCAATGAAGGAGAAAGAGGAACCCATTGTTTGAATGAGACAGCGAGGACATCCGAGACCCATATCTCAGCAAACCAGTGAAGATTGGGAGGGGAAACTAGTGACCAAAGGAAATCTAGTCAGACAATGAGATTATCAAATGAATTTGTGAATAGATCATCAAGATAATGTGCTCAAAATAATTCTATGCATGCAACTGTCTTAGATAGGTTGCACATTAATAATCCAACACCAGAGAATGTAGGATCACGACAAGAAAATATGTTTGGTAATTTTTTTGATTTTGTATTTTTGTGTATTTATGTTTATGTTGTGTGTGTGTGTGTGTGTGTGTTTTAATTTTTTTATGTTTTTTGTTTCTGTTAAATGTTGTAATTATCTTCAAATGTGTATGTGTAGAGGATGATTTTAATGCAAGAGAAGATAATGAAAGAGAGAGTGGTTATCATGAAAATTCCAATGTTGGTGAAGAGGGTGAAGGCAGATTGAGGGGGCGTTATCAAGAAGCAGAAGATTACACACCTACGTCCATCTATCCCTCAGATGTTGGTGATGAGATTCCTTGGGAAGGGTATATTGAATTAATGACCCTCTAATTATGCTCAGGTGTTAAAATAAGGCTGCAAAATGATTTGTTGTGCTTGGATATCCTTCGAGAGAGTAAACAAAGTTTGAAGATTTTTTTTGCATTCATTGCAGAACTTTATGGATGCATATCAAAATATGGGACCAACGACTGATAGTTTTATCAATTTGATGAGGAGACGAAATTCAGAGGTGATGGGCCCCGATAAATGAGAAGTAGTAAAAAATAGAGTTTCAAAATAAGATGCAATTTCTATGTTCAATTTCAAAGATGATGCAATATTTTAAGCACCCCAACATAGCATGACATCTTTATAATAAATTTTTGGTAGCATATGAGAAGTTTTCATGGAATGATGAGGTTTCACATTACTTTGCTAGAATCTTTTATGTAGAGTTTTTCATGGGCATGCACCCTGATTATACTATCCTTCCATCCAGTTATTATGGGTTTGGTAAAGGACGAACATATGATCAGAAATTGGCATATCGAAATACATCATTGCAGAGGCCTCCAGGACCTTTGGTATCTCATACAACAGGGGCATTTTCCTCACATTCAGAGATGTGAGCTACATCTCTGAAAGGAGGCTAGGAATACAATCAGAGAAAATTTAGGATCAATTTTTTTATGGTGTCGATGTTGGTTTGAACCGTCAGAGAGCTGAAACCAATTCTCGAGCCAATTTTGTTTATAAAACAGATGAGAAAATAGATTCTATGTCCATAGAATATATATGGGAGTATGCAAAAAAATTTCCTAATGGTTGGAAGGATTTAATTCAGAATGATGAATCGAACATTGGATTGGTATGTGTTATAGTTAGTAAATTTTTCATGCATTTGAGGATAGTTTTCTTGCAGTTCTATATCTAGATACATATCATTGTATCTTTAGAAATAATTGAGTTGTTATTGTCATTAATTGCAGTTTGGTCATATGTTAAATGAATTTCCAGTAAATAGGGAACTTGATTCAACAAGTTTAAATTTGGATGGGTTGAATCAGATATGTGTTTTATAATATCCACATATGAGCACTTTAGTTGTCCAATCTTCACAACTTGTTAAATAATCAATATACATGAAATTTATGTTTTTGTATTAATGTGAACACATTGAACCCTATTTAATTCTTAACTTTGTTATTCACAGATTCATATTCTATCTCTCACTACTTGGGTAGGCTTGTCCCAATTCTCATTGGAAGAGTTTGAAGAGGGTGGGAGTTCACATGTATCATTGCATGTTTAAAACAAATTTAGTTATAAATGAAAATTGCAATGCCATTTAAATTATTAATTTAAAAGAAAAATGTCTTAAACAATATATAATTTATTGAATCTCAGGGTATGGTGGGTAAGACCATGACTCAATTGACCATGGGAATGACATCCTCTTGTGTGGTTGATGATATTTAGGTTGGCACATTATAGGTATTACATGTTTCAAAATTTAAAACTACAATTTAATGTGTTAAAATCATTTAAATTTAATTTTCAAATGTACAAATTTGAAATGTGTTACAGGGCAATATGGAGAAGAGACTTCTTAAGAGTGTGCTTGAAGAGAATGTGGAGAAGAGAGTGTGGGAGATTGGGATTGAGGAGGACGCATCCATACCTGAAAATGATGCGTCTATTCATGATGATGCTTAAATGTATGTACATTTCATATTAGTGAGTTTTAGTTTGTTTTGATGCTTGGCATTATATATATAAGTGTTCAAGCTTATTTGCATTGAATATTTTCTTTTTTTTTACTTTTTTCAATTTTTTTTTAATCAACTATTTAATTAAGCCTTTCCTATTCATAGAAGAGTTACTCAACCAGTGTTTATATAACTTTTCAATGCTTCAAACAATCATTTTGAAATATATAGAACTCCTATATAAGCTTATCATCGTCTAAAATGGTACACTCAATCTTATTTATGTTTATATCATGATGCAAACCTAATTTCGAACTTGAGCATTTGATTATTTGAGAACAGACTCTATCCCACATCAGAAAATAGGAAGTTTATAAATTTTCTTTGATTGAGATTTGTGTTTTCTGCATACAACGAAGTGAATTCCTTCTTGGGGTATTGTCAAACTCTTAACTAATTTCTTACTAACGACAAACCAACATTTGTAGATTTACAAATAAGCTATGTATGTGCATGATATCACTTATGTTTAGATCATGATGAAGGCATATTACAAAGAGCATTTTACTATATGTAATATTCATACATCTCATGTAGAAAGATGAAATATTTAAATGGTTTTTTAAGAATGACTTAATATATGTGCAGATTTGTGTTTTTTTCATGTACATGAAAGATTATATGAAAACATTTATTCCACCAAAGAAAGAAAAGATAATCATTTTCGTGGAAGAATGGATTTTAATATGGATATTTGTGAACTTTCATAGATATAAGTATTTTCTTGGAAGAATGGATTATTCCTTCTTGGGGTATTGTTAAACTCTTAACTAATTTCTACTGACGACAAACCAACATTTGTAGATTTACAAATACGCTATGTATGTGCATGATATCACTTATGTTTAGATCATGATGAAGGAATATTTCAAAGATCATTTGATTATATGTAATATGAATACATCCCATGTAGAAAGATGAAAAATTTAAATGGTTTTTGAAGAATGACTTAATATATGTGCAGATTTGTGTTTTTTCCATGTACATGAAAGATTATATGAGAACATGTATTCCACCAAAGAAAGAGAAGATAAGTATTTTCTTGGAAGAATGGCTTTTAATATGGATATTTGTGAACTTTCATAGATATAAGTATTTTCTTGGAATAATGGGTTAATATGGAGATTTGTGAGTCCTTTAATTTGAAAGGGAATTTGATTATATGAGAACATATATTCCACTATAGAAGAGAAAATTAGTATTTTCCTCGAAGAATGTTTTAATATGGTGATTTGTGAACTTTATGCTTACACAAGTGAATTTATTTTCATGGTATTATCTAGCTGTGAACACTAAAATTGGTTACCAAGCACACAATTTTTCTTTTTAAAAAATTGCTAGATACAATCTTACTTTGTTTAGATCATGTAGACAATGTTGAAAGAGCATTTGGCTATAAAAGAAAATTAAATATTTATGTAAATAATGGTTTAATATGGAGAGTAACTATTTTGGAAGTTTTGGAACTTCGTGATGTAAGTTTGGTTTTAAAAAAATGCCAAAAAAGTATAGTAAAAAGAGAACAATAATCTTAAATCTTGGGAACTCTGGTTGGGTATGTTATTCTTTTCCATTTCTTATTTAATAAAGTTGAATATCTTTAAAATATTTTCTAATAAAGTATATGCTAATATGTGTTATTGGTTTTTCCTTTTATTGTTATAGTGATGTTTACATTATTTGGTGGAAAATGAGCACATGGGTGTTGGAAGATGAAACTTAACACTTTTGGTATGTCAATTTTGTTTTAATCACAATTTGTTTTATTTATCTAAAATGGTATGTGTACATTTTGTTTTAAATTTGTAAATATATTTTATTTAAATTTTTTAAATTTGAGAAATGTTGTTTTTGCAGGTATGAAGAGATCTATCTCGCAATAGCTTAGAC
>JASDQU010508373.1:11786-41004 GCA_032191745.1 Picea mariana | reverse complement strand
AGCCTAGAACTTGATAAAATACAACAACTTTTGCATAAGGCTGAGAGCCAACCTAAAAGACCAGAACTTTAATAAATGAAGCCACAAGCTGAAAATGGCTTTGTAAAATTTTAAGTTCTAGGTACTAACATGTTTCGGTGTTATGGGAATAATCCTATTCCCGCAAATTGCAATATTTATATCTAGATACTAACAGGTTGGATGTCGTATGAAATTCAACATTGTTGGATGACGTGGATGTCGCTTCCTTGGCAGAGCCATCCAATGGTGTAGGGTTGCGTGTGTGATGCTTTCGGCATGGCGAGTTTCTTGAAAAAGTCTGATAATCACTATCAACAATGAAATGCAGTGGGGTACCCTTCACCCACATCTGTGAATGAAAAAGGCACTTGATCTCCTCATTCTTTAACAGAGAGAGGTGGTATACTGGCCCATTGGGAAGTAGTGTGCCAGGGGTCAGATCGAAGGGATGCTTGACCTGATAGTGTAGAGGTACTCTATTAGGTGAAGAGAAGATATCCATGTATTCTTCCATGACTTTATCCCCTTGCTTCTACTATGTGGAGAGGTCGGTTGCAGAGGCCCTGGATGTGGCTATGCTCTTTCACTCATTCTGAGAGAGAATCACGAAGAAGACAAACTTTCCCGTCTGAGAGTTGACCTTCTTGCATTTCTTGGAAGAGATAAAGGAAATATCACTAGGTGGGACTGCCTCAGGTATCCTGTACAATTTCTTGTTCAAAGTAAAAATAACATTGTGAGGCCTAGACTCATATACAACATGATGTTTCCATAAATGCAGTTGGACCAAAAGAGCATTACAAACTTCGAGAGGGGTAACATCACAAAATACCTCATCTTTGAAGGGCTTGATGTCATATGACAGGCAACATTGTTGGCTGACGTGGATGTCACTTCCTTGGTAGAGCCATCCGATGGTGTAGGGTTGCGGGTGCGGTGCTTTCGGCAGGGTGAGTTGCTTGAAAAACTCTAATAATCACTATCAATGATGAAGTGCCATGGGGTACCCTTCACCCACATATGTGAATGAAAAAGGCGCTCGTCTTCCTCTGGCTCATTTGGTTCACTAGGCTAGAGCTTGGTGGTAGCAACGATAGCACTTTCAATGATGCATATCCCCCTTTTTGGTTCTAAAACAAAGTCAGAACCCACATCTGATTCAGAGGCTTTCACCTCAGCCACTAGTGACTACTTTGAGCAATAATCAACAATGTTATTCTAGGGGCTCTTATGGAAGTCGCACCACTTCTCGGTATCTTTCTTTATCTTTTCGGTGTCCTTCTTTGATTACGGCTTGGACTGGTTGTCCTAAGGTTGTCCATATTTTCTCTATCCTTTGTTCTACGGGTTGGGGCCTCCCTTTCCTAGATTATTCTATGAGGGGTTCCCATGCCAAAATTTCCGCGTCTTTTGTTTGAGCTTATGCTCACTTTTGACGGCATATCGGTAGGCCACACCCAAGGATGATATATCTAGAAACTCCATTTCATCTTGGATGTATCTATGCATACCACCACAATACTTGAGTACTAGATGTCGCTCAGAATATTTGATACCCATCTTGGTGCACAATGTATGGAAGATATTTGTGAACTTGGGCACTGCTTGGTCTCTTTCCTGTCATAGTGTAGTCCATTTTGTGTAAAGGTCGTCATAACTTTAAACATGGTAGTATTGTTCTTTAATATCATCCCTGAAGGACTCCCTACTGACCACGACTGTAAATAATGAGGGTTCCTCTGTTTCCTTTTTCTCACAGAAAGTTTCCCACGAATATTTAACATGGGGAATGGCTTTGAGGAATGCAAAAGTAATATTTTCTCTATTCAAGAAGTTATGGAAAGAGAAATACCCTTCTAGTAGATTCAACCATTTATCTACAACATCTGCATCTATCTAACCTTCAAATATAGGAATATTGAAGTTCATTTGTACTTTGAAGGGGGCAGCGCCTACGTTTGAGGAAGATGTGTCGTCTGTTAGTAGCCACCGAAGGATTTGTGCAAAACTATGTATCATCTCATTCCTCTGTTGCATGAGGGATTCCTTGAACAATGTTATCGCAAAATTTGTACTTGACCCAAAAACCGAAGGTAAGTGGGTACATAATTTTCGTAATTGGGAATAACCTATCACTATCACAATAATAGGAGATCCCTTTCTATTTAGGAGTATGATTAAGCTACCCCAGGGGAGACGTCCTCGGTGACCTGGGGGGTTTGAGAAGGCTAAGGAAAATAGTCTCAAGGAAACCCTTCCCCTCTCACATATCACTCTAATCAAAGGTTTATTTTATGTGTTAAGGATGAAGAAAATGAATAACATTGTGTACCTTCCCATAACAAGACAACAAGGAAAACGAGGCACTTTCCAAGTACCAGATGATTGATAGTAATTCATAAGGCAATAAACCTTTGTAAAATAGGATAGATGATTATGAATTTTCATCCATGCATCAGTTTATAGCAGAAATTAACATCTTATAACAGCCACAATATTCAAGCCTTAAAATTGTTTGAAAAAGACAATAAAAAGTGACTTTGACTAGGCAAATTGATAGTAAATTGTCACAAGAAAAGTTGGCAATGTTTAGCTATCTTTTAATGTCACTTTTGCAGATATTTTTCTTTAGTTATATGTCTGTATCTATCTTTTGTAACAACAACAAGTTTAAATGGTCAAAATTGCAAGAAAACCACGCACAAACTAGCACTTGCCTAGTGGATTCACTAGCAATTAGCACAATTGAATTTTTATTGGTTCTAGTGTGAGTTATGTAAGTAAATCTGCCAAATTAATGTATGTTTAGATGGTTGTATCAATGTTTTTATAAAACAAGAAGTTATCTTAGGAGTTAGTCTAATTCAGGGTTAGAAAAAGTTAGTAAAGAGTTCAAGGATAAGAGTATAAGTGTTTGTTTCCTTAATCACCACTTGTAAGAGGTAGTCTAGTGCTTTTCTAGGGTAAATTGAGTCACTAATGCCCACAACAAATATTGATGGAAAGACAGAAATGATAATGATATGTTGAAGGGTGAAGAGGATAAGAGATATGTTGGTATCCCAAGGCCTCAAAAATCCACTTCCAAGAGAAAACTTGCTAGAAAGTAACAAGGGTTAGGCCCTAGCGATTTTCTCTTTCCTTGAAAAAAATGTAATAAATTATGCGATAGGGAAATGGAAGTAGGGTTGCTAGAGTGATAAAATGGTAGGGCTCTAGTATCTACTTCAAATTAGGTTACTTTCAATATATTTTAACACATGGAATATTATAGGGAAAAAGATAATAACAAATGTCATTCCCCCAGGGTTTCAAGCTAGCAATTTCATAATCTTAGATATGAAACAAGTAAAAATAACCATAGCATTCATTAATAATAAATAAATGCAGAATTTCCACTTACTTCACCAAGACTAATCAAATCACCCTAGTTGAAGATCCTCCACAAGAAAATAGCCAAAATGCACTAAAAATTGCCTCCTTCAAGAAGTGTGCACCACTAGCTTCAGCCAATAACACTTAAGGGAGGATGAATTTCAGACCTATACTTGAGTGATGAAAAATACAAGAGTTTTATATTTTATTTATACAATGACAATTAGCTTTAATTGTCTTTTAGGTCACAAAGGCCGACATGGCCAGTTTACATCAAAAATCCAATTTTTACATAAAATCAACAATTTAAACCCTAATTTGTCTTTAGGGATGACATCATGCCACTCTTAGGGTGACGTTAGGTCCGATATTGGAATTATAGGCCTCAAAAGTGAAGCATTAGGCCTCAAAAGGCCTAAGAAGTTGGCACACGTGCCAACTAGCACCAAACCATCCTCATGCAAAACCCTAACTGATGACGTCAAGGGTCAATATGATCACATCAGGGGCCTTCAAGGGCCAACATCATGGTGGAAGAGAAAGACCCCCCTGGGTCTAGGCCTTCCAAAGTGTCTCAGAGTAAACACTCTTCTTCTTTCCTGGTGCCATCCTCTGGTGTCTCTCTTCCCCTCGATGGGGTCACAACATTCATCTTGTGGG
The DNA here is from genome assembly GCA_032191745.1 of Picea mariana. Taxonomy (NCBI): domain Eukaryota; kingdom Viridiplantae; phylum Streptophyta; class Pinopsida; order Pinales; family Pinaceae; genus Picea; species Picea mariana. The sequence goes on along the minus strand of JASDQU010508373.1, from coordinate 36,948 downwards.
CTTTTAGCCCCATGGAGGTCTAATCTAATCATCTCCTCATATGTACCTGTCCACCAGACATGGTCCTGCAGCAACAAAAAGTACGCCCTCCATGGGCTCATACGTCACAAGGATCACAGCAATGTCAATCAAGTCCAATAATCAAATTACCCAAACAGGTGCATCAAACCCCCCTTTACCTAGACAAATGCTCAAAGACATTATGCAGTTTAACAAGACAGGCATGGAGAGGGTCTCAAGATGTTTTATTTGGATAATCCTCCTCAATTTTGGGGTGTTTCCCAGGTGAATACCAATCTAGGTCATGTAGGTGTATGAAATGGTGTAGGGGAATGCTTGGGCAAGGGGTGCAGTGATAACAGGGAAATGTAGGTGTTTCATGTGGGTGCCTCTGTAGAGGGTGAGTTGTACCTTTTCATGGAAATTATTGTTTCCTAGTACATTCAATGCCTTTTATTATCTTTCTTATTGCTTTTTATTTTCAAGAGAATAGCTGGGGGACACTTCCCTGGCGTGGTGACTAGTGGTGACAACATTACCCAAAAAAAATTCATGAAAATGAGAAGGATGGATCGTGATGTGATCCCATTTCTCTTGCCTATGCCACCAAGAGACACTACCCTAGCTTGGTCACCAGATAGATAGAATTTTCATACCACTACATGCCCATGGATCTAATAGGTAGGCTCATGATGAGACCTCCTATCCACTAACTAGTCCTTGAGTTTTATTTTATCTTACGGTCCCCTTTTCTTACTGAGAAGCCTTTTATTGCTTTCTTAGGAATCCCTAGGTGAAGAATCTCAAGGTTTCATTTTGGATTTTAACTTTTGCCAACTACTTTTACCCTCTGGGCCTTTAGCCCCTTCTTCCCACAAGGCAAGGGACAACCCTTACTAGTTTGGAAAATCCAATGCCTGAACCAAGGTAGGGGAATATGAGAGGGAAAATGATGAAAAGTGGTAAGTATGGAAGGAATGGATGATGACCTTTCATAGAACCACCTAGAGGCAACTCATCCCTAAGGAAACTAGCTTACTAGGGCACTATGCCACCCTCCTAGGTAGGAACAAGTTAAAGAGCATAATTTCCAAGAAAACGTTATGAAACAAAAGAGAATTCAATGCACATATTCAAATGCTTTGAAAATCAGAGTAACACATACAATGATACACAGACTCATTTCCTCATGGAGAAAGACCCACTGCTACATCAGGATTAGAACGATGGGAAGGATGTTGTTGTTGCTGACAGATAGGTGCACTAAAGAAAATATGGGCCGTTCAGGGCCAAGCTTAGGTCATATGGATCTTGATACTCCATGTCTAGGATCTGTGGGCCTCGAGACATAATCTCCTTAGTTATCCTTAGGATAGGGGATAACATCTGGCTCCAAATCGGGGACATGTGCTCACCATAGAGCACATGAGAACCTCAACATCTCTGGCATGACTTGTTATTTGCTAGATCTCAACAAAAAGAATTAGTAATCCTTTGGGGTGGTGATATCACCCCTCGCTCATATATGATACAATGGAATAAAAAATAAGAAATAATATATATACAAATGAAAATGAAACTTCAACTATACTACTCTAGCATGATATGCAAATGGTATATACAATAATGAAAAATCCTACCTAGCTTACCTATACTTACCTATTGGTTGAATTCTAGGTGTAGTCAAATAGCCAGTGAAACCATCCTATCAATGTCTCATAATACCTCCCTCTTTGCTTCATCATAAACCAAAACAATGACAAGTCAAGCACAAAAATAACATGAGTTAGAACATGTATCACACCATCGGAAATCATAAATTCTAGCTCATGGAGGAGAGAGGGAGGGAAAAAATTATGATAGGTCACACTCTTAGGAAAGTTCTCAATCCATCTCATAAAGGGATCATGAAAAATCAAAGGTTCAAAGGACTGACTCAGAGAGTCTAAAAATTGGCTACCTTGGACATCTTCACATCCTGAGGTCTAGGAAGGGACTAGTAAAAACCTAGAGGATGATTGGAATTTTCTTAAGGGAAGGTTGAAAGACTGAGATAATAGAATTCTTCTTAAGGTATTCAGCCTACCCTTGAACTATAAAAGTGGGATTTTCCCTAGAGAAAACTTAATAAAAAGGACATGTTTCCCAACTACACCTTTAGTGGCATAGTGAGATAAAGTAGTTGAAGGGAACTAGAAAACATTGTCACAAGGATCCATTTATGGGAAAGTAATGTCCTCACCTTTATCAATATCTGAGAACAATAGTGGTTGATAATATTATTCATGGAATAAAATCAAGTTCTCATAGGAATACTCATCATAATCCTCAAGGTATGACCGAAAATCATAATGACAGTATAGAGCTAGGTTACTCTTGGATGCTTGGAAATCATTTGTGATCATGTCATATTCTTGTTGCCAAATGTTAAAATTAGTAGTAACCTCATATGATAGATGCAAAGGAAAATTTTGGAAATGACCCTCAATATCGTAGATGGGATCCCCATCCTTGCCAATCACTTCCCATTTATGTCTCCGGACATGTATGAACTCATCAATATTACTGACCGAGTCATTTTATTCATCATAACATGAAGGGGTTAAAGCATCCAAGGGATCCTTTAACACTTCTTTGATTTCCAAATAATAAAATAATGCATCATCTAAATCTTGGAAATGGAAACCACTCACCGTATTTACTTCTTCATGTGCAGGAGCTTATAATATTTGGATAACTTTATCAAATGGAGGAGCAAGCACTAATTCCTCGTCCTTATCAGATGGAGGGTATAGCTTGTACAAGGATTTCCTTTCTACCTCACCCTATGAATCATAGAATAAGGTATCATCGAAAATCTGAAAAGGAAAGTGCCTAACCTCATCCTCTTCTTTTTGTGGAGGAATTGGATCTTGGATGGCTTCATCAATCTTGACTTCTAGAACAACGAGTTTCTCTTCCTTGGATGCAAAGATTTTTTCTTCAACTTCTGTGGCTATGTCAAACAATTCTTGGATTGTGCTTGTCCTTCTTATATCGAGAATAAATTTTGATTGTCCTGAGAATACCTTGGTATAAAGAAAAATGAGGAACTAGGGTCTAGGATGATGGGTTTTGGGGAGTTGTCGTAATATCTTCTGGAATTTGGTATGGAACTCTCCAACGATCTCATTCTCATTCTTCTTTATATCATTAATTTTATTTAGCAACACCCTAGGATCCTCTTTGATATTCCATCTCTTGAGGAAGACCTCTTCTAATTGATCCATGGATGTAATACTAGCATCAAGGAGGGCATCATACCATCTCTTGGAATTTTCATGAAGAGTGGCAGAGAAAAGCTTCATTGTTATATCTTCAGCGTCATCACTAATAGGATGGCATTGATAGAATGCCCAAAAGTCACACATATGGTCCTCAACATTCTCTTCATCACTACCAGTGAATTTAGGGAGCCATTTTTCATACCTCAGAGACATTTTCCGAGGGTAACCTAGGGTTTTACTCATATTCAAGGGTTTAGAATTTCTTGGGTTCCATTCAGAAGCCATGGTTGGATTTTTCATTTGTGGAGTCGCCAGATAACCCTTATAGGTATCATCAAAAGGAAAAGAGGGAATCACCCTCAGTGGAGTCGCCATGTAAGCTTTGTGAAGTAAAGGCTTTGAATAAAAGGCTTACCAAAAAAGTGTCATTTTGAGGAATATTGAATTAGTTTTCTCCAATAGTGGCTCCAAAATGTTATCACACTATTTGTACTTGCCTAAAAATCCAAAGTCAAGTGGGTACAAAATTGGCATAATTGGGAATAACTTATCATTGTCACCTTAATAGGAGATCCCTTTCTATTTAGGAGTATGTTTAAGCTACCCCAGGGGAGATGTCCCTAGTGACCTGGGGGATTTGAGAAGGCTAAGGAAAATAGTCACAAGGAAACCCTTTCCCTATCATAGATCACTCTAATAAGAGGTTTCTTTTATGTCTTAAGGATGAAGCAAATAAAAAGTATTGTGTACCTACCCAGAACAAGACAACAAGGCAAATGAGAAACTTTCCAAGTATCAGATGATTGTTAGTACTTCATAAGATAATAAACCTTTGTAAAATAAGCTAGTTGATTATGAATTTGCAGTTATGAATTATTTTATAACAGCAATTAATATCTTACAACAGCCACAAGATTCAAGCCTTGAAATTTCTTGAAAAAGACAATAAAACGTGACTTTAACTAGGCAGATTGATAGTAAATTGTCACAAACAAAATTAACAATGATAGGCTAGATTTTAATGGCACTTTTGAAGAGATTTTGCTGCATTTAGATGGCTGTAGCTATATTTTGTAACAACAACAATTTTAAATGGTCAAAATTGCAAGAAAACCATACACAAACTAGCACTTACCTAGTAGATTCACTAGCAATTATCACAATTAGATTTTGACTGGTTCTAGTATGAGTTATGTATGTAAATGTGCCAAATTAATGCAAGTTTATATGGATGTAGCAATGTTTTTCTACAGAAGCAAGTTATCTTATGAATTAGTCTAGTATAGGGTTAGAAAAAGTTAGTAAAGGGTTCAAATATAAGAGTTTAAGTGTTTGTTTACTCAATCACCACTTGTAAGAGATAGTCTAGTGCCTTTCTAGGGTTAATGGAGTCACTAATGGCAACATAAAATTATTAAAGGAAATGTAGAAAATGTTAATAATATGTTAATGGATGGAGAGGACAAAAGAGGTGTTGGTATCCCAAGGCCTCAAAAATCCTTTTCCAAGAGAAAATTGCTAGAAAGTAACAAGGGTTAGGCCCTAGCAATTTTCTCTTTCCTTGAACAAAATTTAATAAATTATGCAATTGGAAAATGAAGTAAGGTTATTGGAGTGATAAAATGGTAGGGATCTAGTATTTACTTCAAATTAGTTGTCTTTCAAGATATTTTAACATATGGAAGATTATAGGGGAAAATATGATAACACATGTCATTCCCCTAGGGTTTCAAGCTAGCAATTTCATAATCTAAAACATGAAACAAGTAAAAAATAACCATAACATTCATTCACAATAAACAAATGAAGAATTTATACTTACCTCACCAAGAATAATCTAGCAAATCACCCTATTTGAAGATCCTCCACAAGAAAATAGCCCAAACGCACCAAAATTTGCCTCCTTCAAGAAGTGCGCATCACTAGTTTCAACCAATAACCCTTAAAGAGGGTCGAATTTCAGACCTCACACTTGTGTGAGTGAAAAATGATGAAAAATATAAGATATTTTTCCCTTATTTTTACAATAATCATGACCTTTAATTACAATTTAAGTAAAAAAAGGCCGACACGGCTAGTTACATCAAAAATTCAATTTTACATAAAATTAACAATAAAACCCTAATTTTCTCTTTTAGGGATCATGTCATGCCCCTCCTAGGGTGACGTTAGGCCCCCTTCTTGGAACTCTAGGCCTCCAAAGTGAAACGTTAGGCCTCAAAATGCCTCAGAAGCTTCCACACGTGCCAACCAAGCCATCCTCATGCCAAAACCCTAACTGGATGATGTCAAGGCTCTATATGATGATGTCAGGGGCCTTCTAGGGCCAACGTTATGGTGGGAGGGAAAGACCCCCATAGGTCCAGGCCTGCCAACTTGTCTCTGGTGGAATTTCCTCCCTTTTATCCGGTGCATGCCTCTGGTATCCCTATGCCCCTGGCTGGGGTCACAACATCCATCTGGTCGGATTTTAGCCCCGTGGAGGTCTGAACTAAATAACTCCCCATATGTACATATTCATCGGGCATGGTCCTGCAACAACAACAAGTATGACCAACATGGGCTCATAAGTCACATGGATCATAGAAATGTTAATCACATCTAATAATCAAGTTACCCAAACATGTGCATCAAACCCCCCTTTACCTAGACAAACTCTTAAAGACATTATGCTATTTAACAACACAGGTTTGGAGAGGGTCTCAGGATGTCCAATTGGGATAATACTCCTCAAGTGTGGGGTGTTTCTAGGTGAATACCAATCTAGTTCATGTAAATGCATGAGATGGTATAGGAGATGTTTGGGCAAGGGGTGCAGTGATAATAGGGAAATGTAGGTCTTACCTGTGGGTGCCTCTATAGAGGACGAGTTGTACCTTGTCATGGATGACATTGTTTCCTAGACCATTCAATGCCTTTTTAATATTTGTCTTATTTCTTTTTTATTTCAAGGGAATAGTTGGAGGAAATTGTCTTGATGTGGTGACTAGTGGTGATTGCGTTACCCACAAACATTTCACAGAAATGAGAAGGATGGCTCGTGATGAGACCCCCTTTCTCCTGGATATGCCACGAAGAGCCACTACCTTGGCTTGGTGACCAGATGAATAGTAGTATCATACTTCTACATGCCCATGGACCTAATAGGTTGTCTCATGATTAGACCTCCTATCCACCAACTAGGCCTTGAGTTTTATTTTATTTTACGGGTCCCCTTTTCTTGATGTGAAGCCATTTATTTCTTTCTCGGGAATCCTTGGGAAAAGCATCTCAAGTTTTCATCTTGTATTTTTTTGGCACAGGGGAAGACCCAGGGTTCAATGCTTCAACAATGCACCAACAAAACCCTAAATACCGACCCTTTCGACAACACCTGCGAAACAGATGAAGTCTCACCCGATGTAGAGAATGGGGTGGTTGCAGGACTCAAATGTCTACAAACTAGCTGGGACACAGATCTGCGATTACACTACTCTAACAAAGCACTTAGCAGTTAACATTCATCAATATTTAACCCTTATTCACATCGCAGATCTAAACCCTAATTATATAACAATGCAATATTCAACCAAATCTAACACATCTAATCACTTATCATATGGAAAGAGATCAGATCTAGCATTCATTCACATCACTAAGAACTTAATATATCATACCAGGTTCATCTAAACATTCGTTACTGCACTAAGCCTAAATCATATGAACAAAATAACAACCATAATGCACAAAGAAACCATAACACAGGATATACGTGGTTCACCCTAGTGTGGGGCTATGTCCACCAACTCTTCTCTTCTTTATTATCTTCTGTCAATCTTCTAAAAGCACACAGCCAAAAAACCCCACTCCGCATAGGACAAGAGATCTGCGCACACCTCGCCAGACCCTCCTTCCCCGAGCTAGTTTTAAGCACAAAGCCTATAGCTCTACATTAATTGATTCTACTAGGTCTCTTCACTTAGCACAGTAGCTCCTCTTACATCACCTAGATTTCTATTTATACATTACAAAATGGGCCTAAACATGGGTAAACCCATGGGCTGACTTCCCATAACTGTTACATAAACCCTAATCCCAAAACTTCCCTAAAAAGGGGCCAAGATCCCATGATCTCTTCTTCGACTTGCACTCCACCTTCGACCAGCCTGTCAAAGTCCCAAAAATGGTCAAACATGACCAAGGTTCTCCAAAACTTGTTCAAGGGCCAATAGGCCCCCAACACTAACATGTGACTCATCCCAAGTCACTCTACTCTTCGTAACTCTGCTTCAAATGCCTTGAGCTTGGATCGAGCTGCTTCGCCAAGGCCTCTTGCTCAATGAACTCCTGAATAACTTCCTCAGTCACAGGTCCTTCCAAGCATTGTTAGACTGCGGTCACTGCTTATTCTAGTTCTGCTCCTCATCCTTCAATCTCCTCAAAAAGAAGGCAATTTGCATCCTAGACTAGCTGGAGCTTCTAAGTTACTTCCATGAATTTTCTCTGTATGGCATGGACCTGTTGTTGAGCCGTGCACTATTTTTGGTATCTTTTCATTCGCTCGACTATTGACAAGGGCTTCAACTACACTTGTACTATTGTTTCTTGTTGCTTTTCTTCCTAGATATGTGAATCTAGTGTCTTTAGCTCAGGGTCCTCGGTAAGGCGCTCATAATTCTATGAACTTCGACTGCTAAGTTGTTTACATTCCAAGGCTAATGCCTTGATTCTCTGGATTGCACTTCGGGCAGTTTCTTCTCCTTGGTATCGCACTTCCTATGGAGTGGTTGGTACTTCTTGTAACTCCAATTATGCTACTCTCTGTTGAAGTTGTTGGATGGATGCAAAAAGATTCACTACTTGAATCTCCACTGGGTCTTCTTCTATCTATTTTAAGCCTGTCACAGAGAGAAGTGCTCTGTTGACTACTTCTTTAACTCCAACTTTCTCCATGAGCAACTGTTCTTTCTCCTTCTGGATCTATTCTTTATCCTCCTCAAAATTGATTTGGAGGTTGTCCTTCTCTTGTTGCGCAACTCGTCGTTGCTCGATGACTTCCTATTGTGCTTTTTTCAGGGCCACTGTGGCCTGTTCTCTTTCTTCCTCCATGCGACGAAGGAAAGCTTTGGTTGCATCAACTATTATGCGGAGTTGGGCAGGATCATATCCCAAATCTATTTCTTTTGATGGCGGGGGCACAGTGGACACTGTGTGGCTGGAGTGAAGGTCTTGTTGTACCCCTCTCATCTCTACTTCAATTATTTCGTACATGGTTTCTTGTTTTTCTTCATTTCTCTGCAAAATATCTTCTGAGTCATTTGATACAGATGTGATAATGAATTCGAAGTCATCGACCATGAGTACAGTCTACAACTTCGATTTACTAGATTTGGACTTCTTTTGCAATGTAGGTTTCGTTGGGGAAACCTTTCTTTTCTTAGATGTCTTTGTGTGATGAGGGGGATTCTGTGGTGGTGTTACTTCATCCTGCTTCTGCTTGTCTTCCCCTTCTTTCTCTTCTTTGTCCACTTTGTCATCTCCTCCTTTGCTAGGTGAATCTGATGCAGTTTCTTCTGATGTGTTGTGTATTTCCTGTACATCTTCCTTCTTTTTATTCTTTCTACTGTTGGATGCATCATACTCTTCGCGAGTAACCGCCGGACTTCCAATGAGGTTGGGGTCAGATAGTTTTGCATGGTTGACTGGCACTAGGAGTTCTTCAGGCCACTCTTTGGTGATTTCCTCTATGTAATCCTTGGTGAGCTTGTAATAGGATTGAAGCTCTTCTTTATGTTTGTCTCTATGCGCAGTGATATATATAAAATGACTATCTGCGCGAAACTTTGCAAATGGTCGAAATCTGTCCAGGGTGTTCGACATCACATGAGGGAAAGACTCAATAGCCCTCTTAACTATAGGTAGTAGGTATGGAACATCACATTTGATTGCCATTGTTTACCCATATCTCTTGAATACCATAGTGTGGTGAACTTCACATCTAGTGGCTCGAACGACTCAATGTTAGGGAAGGTCACTTCTTCTGGCATCTCCCAAGCAATGAATGCAATGAGGATCAACAACCAGCTAAAATGAAACTCATAGCCTTGATCCTGAGCTTCGCAACAGTCCTATTCTAACTAGTAGATGAGGTAACTCGCCCAGTTCATTTGTAATCCTTCCACGCATTTTCCTGGGAGGTCAACAACGAACCCCGTGACCTGTGTGGGTCTATTCTTCCTTACTAGATTACTAGCGATCAACTGGAAGGCTAGGCACACTGTGCCATTCTGGATGGAGGCTACCTTGTAGCCTCACTTCCCCTTCTCAACATCATCATAGGTGTCTTTAATATTCTTCACCAGAGAGTGACCTGCATCCTTCCCTAGATAAAATTCTTGTGGGTCTGGTCCCTACATGCTTAATCCAGTGATCCTATGGATCAACACCAGATCAACGGTGATATGCCTATCCAACCACAGGTAACCGCCATGGAAGCACAACAACAGGATCTTAACACACATGTTAACCTCTTGATGTCTTACAAAGTGTGGTATCTTCATCACGTTCAAGATAATGGACCTCATGATGTCCATAGTCCATGGCTGGGGAATGATATTGGACTTATTCCCCATGGTCTTGGTCAAATATTTGTGAGGTGCAAGCATGCCATAGCTCTTGCGGTCTCCTAGGTTATAGTCACTGATATTCAAGGTTGTAATCCTCTCCAACTATGGTCTAAATGATTGTATTCCCTTCGGGAGGTACACAGTGATGACTGTGTAGTCGAAGTCCCTTGGGACACTATAACGAATCACCACACCAGCCAGGGGTGGGATGTAGTTGGGAAGGATGGATGGGATTAGCTTTGCATTCACCAAGTCATCATGATGCTTGGTTATTTTCTCGATCCCAGCTCAAGATGGTCCAGATCCACGAGTAGTCAACGGGGAGGCTTTCAGTCCTCTCTTCAATGAAGCTTAGATGCCTACAAACATCACCTTCTCGGCCATAAGGTCTATTAGGATCTCTTCGACATATGTTTATGTTGTGCTAATTTCATCCGACATGAACACTTGAGATATGATATCTCAGGTCGGTGATCAATACTCAATGTAACAGAATGGATGGGGAGGTCTCAATGATCACTGCGCAAAATCAACAAGTTCTCTGTGGGCTCGGATAATCACAATTAGAAAAAGTGTTTTCGGTGCAACACTCAACAGGATAAATAGATATTATCGTAACAGACTCTTCCAACGAGCAAGAATGCTTCAATCAATGCAGTTCCATCCATTATGGTGCGGTCCCAACGGTCCAAGGGCGAACGTTCCGTCAATAACTGTGCTTCTATCCATTCTGGAGTGTTTTTCTAATAGTCGGGATGCCTCCAATGGTCATATTGCTTCGTCATGGTGAAGTGCCAATATTCACTGTACTGATATTTCGACGGATTTGAGGTTATGGAAACATTCCTTCTGCGAAGTCTTCCCTGGAACTTCTTGCAATTTTTCTAACTTTTCTCTCTTATTATTAAGCTTTCTATCCTTCTTTACTGTGATCTGAATCACTGGTTTCCTCTTTCCATTATCATTCTTATCTCCTCTTGGCATGATAACTTCGCACTGTGGAGGGTCTTTCATATGGTTCAAGGGTAATACTTCTTCTCTTCGAGGGATAGGTGCTCTACTCTCTTGTACAGACATGTGTCTCCAGCCTTCCCATGTCCTTTCAACTTCAACGTTCATATCTTTGGTCCTTAGTTGCTTCGACTGGTTCTCTTGTTCTTCCAGTAAGTGCTCTATTCTCCTAGCCATGAAATCTCTTAGTTCTTTCTTTTTCTGTTCTAGATCCTCCTCTTCTTGTTTCCTTCGTATCTGATATTTATCAACCCAGGTTTTTCCTAGCAAGATAGCAAATGGGACGTTATTCTTAACAAATTTAACGATCTCAAATTCTCCTTCTGTCGAAGTGCCATGAACACTCATAGATGTCTGGGTAAGTCTTCCACATAGGGTTATCAGCTTTCCTCTGAATAATCCTATTCCTCCTAATGAAGGAACCATAACAGGCTTTCCCAAAATTTCCCAAGTTCTTTCTGTCATGATATTCACCTGTGTTTCCTCATCCAGGACACACTCTATGTCAAAGTCTCCTATTATTGTTTCTATGTATTCTTTCTCTTTTAATACCTCTGATAAGTTGATATCTCTATGATTGTTCAGGGCTTCTTTCATCTATAGTAATGCAGTCTCTGATTCTTTCTGGGGTTATATCATATCCTTAGTTTCTTGTCTTGTCTCATAGTTTTCTTGTCTCATATTCATCTTTTTAACTTTTGCAATCATTCTAGAGAAATCCAAAAATTCATGGTCCATAGATTTACAACAAAGACAACTAGGACCTCTACCAGGGCATTCCTTAGTAAGATGTCCCGGTCTTCTGCAACTATAGCAAAGAGTTAATCCTCTCTTTCTTTTAAATGATCTCCAACCTTTCCTGTACTATGCACTAGGATCACAATAACTAACCTGCAAAAAATTATTTCTAGAATCCTGCATCCATTTGTTAGTCGAAACATTCTTTATATGCATAGGAATAACATACCTTTCATTATTTCTATCATATCTATTCATATCAAATCTTCTTTCTTCTAGTTGTACCCTAGTTTTCAGACTAGGACCAATTCTATTAAACATACCTAGATTCATTCTTTCGAAATAAAACTTTTCACTTATCTTACCTTTCTTAGAACACAAAGATTCAAGATCTTACCTCTTTTCTTCAGATCAAACTTCTCTTCTTAGCACAAGGCTTCGCAAGTCAAGTAGAATATTGCGCACTAAAGTAGGAGATCTACGCACATAGTTTCTTTTCTTCAGTTCCCAACAATCACAGTTTTAGGTCTCGATAAGAGAACCATTTGTTGGCACAAGGGCAGAACCAGGGTTCAACACTTCAACAGCACACAAAAAAACCCCTAACTATTGGCCCTTTCAGAAACACCTGCAAAGCAGATGAATTCTCACCTGAGGTAGTGGCAGGGGTGGTTGCAAGACTCAAATGTATGCAACCTAGCTGGGACATAGATCTATGATTACACCACTCTAACAAAGCACTTAGCAGTTAGCATTCATCAATATTTAACCCTTATTCACATCACAGATCCAAACCCTAATTACAGAACAACACAGTATTCAACTAGATCTAACACATCTAATAACTTAGCATATGGAAAGAGATCAGATCTAGCATTCATTCACATCACTAAGCACTTAATCTATCATACCAGGTTCATCTAAACATTCATTATTTCACTAAGACTAAATAATATTAACAATATAACAACCATAATGCACAAAACAACCATAACACAAGATATACGTGGTTCACCCCAGTGTGGTGCTACATCCACCAACTCTTCTCTTCTTTATTATCTTCTGTCAATCTTCTAAAAGAACAGAGCCCAAAAACCCCACTCTGCATAGGATAGGAGATCTGTGCGCACCTCGCCAGATCCTCCTTCCCCGAGCTGGTTTTAAGCACAAAGCCTTCTTACAATCACTTGCACTTAGCTCTAAAAGTTCTAACACATAGTATGCACAAAGCCTCTAGCTCCTCACTAACCTGATTCTACTAGGTCTCTTCACTTAGCAAACTAGCTCCTCTTACATCGCCTAGATTTCTATTTATACATTACAAAATGGGCCTAAACATGGGTAAACCCATGGGCCGACATCCCTTACCCGTTACATAAACCCTAATCCCAAAACTTTCCTAAAAAGGGGTCGAGATCCCGCGATCTCCTCTTCGACTTGCGCTCTGTCTTCGACCAGCCTGTCAAAGTCCCAAAAATGGTCAAACATGACCAAAGTTCTCCAAAACTTGGTCAAGGGCCAACATATTTTAACTTTTTCTAGACACTTTTACCCTCTGGGCCTTTAGCCCCTTCTTCCCACAAGGCAAGGTACAACCCTTACTAGCTTGGAAAACCCAATGCCTAAACCAATGTAGGGGATAGATGAGAGGGATAATGATGAAAAGTGGTAAGTATGGAAGGAATGGATGATGACCTTTCATAGACCCACCTAGTGGAAACTCATCCCTAAGGGAACCAACTTACTAGGGCACTCTGTCATCCCCCCCAGGTATGGACAATTCAAAGGACATAATTTCCAAGCAAACATCATGAAACAAAAGAGAATTAAATGCACATATTCAAATGTTTTGAGAATCAGAGTGACACATACCATGATACCCGGACTCATTATCTCATGGAGAAGGACCTGCCGCTACTTCAAAACTAGGCCGATGGGATGGATGTTGTTGTTGTTGATAGATGGGAGGCACTGAATAAAATATGGGCTCTCCAGGGCCAAGCTCAAGTCATATAGATCTTGGTACTCCATGTATAGTACTTATGGGCCTTGAGACATAATCTCCTTAGTTATCCCAAGGATAGGGGATAACAGTGCCAAAGTGGGTGATCCTTGTCACCTATCATTGTCACCTTAATAAGAGATCCCTTTCTATTTAGGAGTAAGTTTAAGCTACCCTAGGTAGATGTCCCCTATGACCTAGGGGGTTTGAGAAGGATAAGGAAAACGGTCACAAGAAAACCCTTCCCCTCTCACAGATCACTCTAATCAAAGGTTTCTTTTATGTCTTAAGGATGAAGAAAATGAATAACATTACTGTTTTCAGATTTCTGTGGTGAGGGATTTCAAATTCATTTGCCGGATAATCCACAGTTGGTGTCATTTTGTCATGACGTTTTGAATCCAGATCGGGATTCATCATCAGGACTAATCGTCAATTTAGAGAGCTGGCTGATCTTCGTTATTAAAAGTGTATATGCAGGACAGTTAATAGGATAACTAGGTCGGCTAACTGTAACCCTAAATCGGAGCTAATTAAAACAAATTAATTATTAATAAGTTTTAAACGTAAGTTTGAATAGTGAGTAATATAAATGATTAAGGTTTATTAATAAATATAAATAATTTAAATTTTTAGGGTTTAGAAGGAGTTTAATTATATTAATGTACTAATAGTATTTTGTTTTATATATTAATTTTTTATTAGAGCTTAGAGAATTAATAAATCGAGATGATTTCTAAGGTTTTGTTTAATTGTTTTTAGGTTTTTTAGAATTGGTAGTTTATCTTGATTAGTGATAATTTACTAATATACCATGAGTGATTGTCTCTAAATAGGTATAACGATCTAGGGTTTTGTAGGGTTTTTATTTAAAACCTAAATCTTTGATGGTTTGTTTTTTAAAAATAAATTAGATCTAGGGTTAGCTTTGGATTAAATTTAATCTTATTGTTATAATTGTTTAATCTTTATAACTGAATGTATAATTCTATTAGATATTATAGGGGTTGATTTATGGTTGAAGTTTTTAAGTTATAGGGGTTGATTTATGGTTAAAGTTTTTTAAGTGTTTTTAGGAAGTAATGCATATAAAGTGTCAAAGGATATAGGTCTAGGGTTTCTAATGGCTTGTTTTTTAAAAAGTTTTAAAATGTTAAGTAAATTAAATCTAGGTTTAGCTTTGCATTAAATTATGGTTAAAGTTTTTTAAGTGTTTTAGGAAGTAAAACATATGAATAACATTGTGTACCTGGAAGAACAAGACAACAAGGCAAATGGGGCACTTTCCAAGTACCAGATGATTGTTAGTACTTCATAAGAAAATAAACCTTTGTAAAATAAGCTATCTGATTATGAATTTGTAGACATGCATCAGTTTATAGAAGCAATTAATATCTTATAACAACCACAAGATTCAAGCCTTGAAATTGCTTGAAAAAGACAATAAAAAGTGACTTTGACTAGGAAAATTGATAGTAAATTGTCACAAGCAAAGTTGGCAATGTAATAGCAACAAGTTTAAATGGTGAAAAGTGCATGAAAACCATGCACAAACTAGCACTTAAGTGTACTTTTGGCTATCTTTTGTAATAGCAACAAGTTTAAATGGTCAAAAGTTCAAGAAAACCATACACAAACTAGCACTTACCTAGTAGATTCACTAGCAATTATCACAATTGAATTTTGATTGGTTCTAGTGTGCGTTATGTAAGTAAATGTGCTAAATTAATGTATGTTTAGATGGCTGCAGCAATGTTTTTCTACAACAGCAAGTTATTTTAGGAGTTAGTCTAATTTAGGGTTAGAAAAATTTAGTAAAGAGTTCAAGGATAAGAGTATAAGTGTTTGTTTGCTTAATCACCACTTGTAAGAGGTAGTCTAGTGCCTTTCTAGGCTAAATGAAGTCACTAGTGGCAACAACAAATCTTGATGAAAATATATCAATGATAATGATGTGTTGAAGGGTGGAGAGGATAAGAGAGGTGTTGGTATCTCAAGGCCTCAAAAATCCACTTTCAAGAGAAAATTTGCTAGAAAGTAACAAGGGTTAGGCCCTAGCGATTTTATCTTTCCTTGAACAAATTGCAATAAATGATGAAATAGAGCAATGGAAGTAGGGTTACTAGAGTGTTAAAATGGTAGGGATCTATTATCTACTTCAAATTAGGTGCCTTTCAAGATATTTTAACACATGGAAGATTATAGGGGAAAATATAATAACATATGTCATTCCCTTAGGGTTTCAAGCTAGCAATTTCATAATCTTAGACATGAAAAAATTAAAAATAACCATAGAATTCATTCACAATAAAGAAATGCAGAATTTCCACTTAATTCACCAAGAATAATCTATCAAATCACCCTAGTTTAAGATCCTCCACAAGAAAATATCCAAAATGCACCAACAATTACCTCCTTCAAGAAGTGTGCACCACTAGTTTTAGCCAATAACACTTAAGGGAGGCCGAATTTTAGACCTCTAGTTGAGTCATGAAATGAATGATGAAAAATACAAGAGTTTTATCTCTTATTTATACAATCACAATGACCTTTAATTGTCTTTTAGGTGACAAAAGGACGACATGGCTAGTTTACATCAAAAATCCAATTTTTACATAAAATCAACAATTAAAACCCTAATTTGTCTTTAGGGATGACGTCATGCCCATATTAGGGTTATGGTAGGCCCCATATTGAAATGCTAGGCCTCAAAATTGAAATGTTAGGCCTCAAAATTCCTCAAAAGCTACCATATGTGCCAACTAGCACCAAACTGTCCTCATGCCAAACCCTAATTGATGATGTCAAAGGTCAATATGATGATTGTTGACCGCCTATTCAGCTAGGGGGTCAACTCATGTGCCATGAAGATATGCATCATCAGATGCAAGTATGTTGAAGACATTTTGGTTCTACTTGGGCATTTTATGCCTCCAGCACAAAATTTTGTAAACGGAATTTTCGCACCCCTGCGTGGGTTAGTAATGTAATAAGTCTGCATGGATCATATTTGGGTCAGGTACCTTGGGATGTTTTCATTAGGAGAGTTCCTTTCACCGAGGGTTTTTTATCCTCAAGTTGTCAACTGGGCTTTTTAGCCTGGTTGATTTCCCATGAGTTTTTCCCTCATACATGCAATAATTCCTCCAAAGTGGTGAACGACGTTCTAATGCTCTCATCCTTTGGTAGCTATTGTTTAGGAATGATGTAAATGACCATGCTAGACATTGTAGAAAGTTTCACGAAATTTCGTCGAGTCTAGATAGGTTTTTTTTATTAATTAAAATTAATTAATTTTCCTAAGGTTGGAATTTTAATTATTTAATTAATTAAATGTTTTTGAGCAAATATTGTAAAAATTGGGGTTTTGGGTTTTTGATAGGGGTATTTGTGCCCAAAAGAAATGGAAAGGCACCCCCTACACCCATATACCAAGTTTCAGCTCAGTCGGACAAAGTTTGCTAGGCATTTGTCCACCCCAAGTCAGAGTCAGTTAAAACAACAATTTTAATTGCTAAAGTGACATTGCCAAAATGTCAAATTTTTGTAATTTTTGAGTTATTGGGTAAATGTTAAGGTGGATAAGAGAAAGATAGACCCTTCCTAACCTAACCAACCCACATTACCGACTTAACACACCCCCTAACCCTTTCCCCCTCACTCTTTACCTCACGCCCTAGGGGGATTTGTGCCCGCCTCACACCATAACCTTTGATTTATGCCTTGATTTGTGGTGTGGGCCCCTCCCATGTGAGGTGCGCCCCTCCTAACCTCCCACCTAACCTTCCTACACCCCCAACTTGCCCATCCTCTAGAACCTTCACGCCCCAAGGAGGAAAGGCGCCCCCTCTCCACCCAAAACCTTAGAAACATTTAAATTTTGAGTGTGGGCCACTCTTTCTCACCTAGTGCGCCCTCCCAAGCCTCACAACTCACCCATAGGTGGCCCACACCCTTCCACTTCACCTATGCATGTCTAAAACCCTAGGTGGGGCGCCCCCTTCTTTGAGATTCACTCTTGATCTTAGAATGTGACACTTGGAGTTCATCCAAGTGCCTTCACTTTGCCTCTTGAGGTATAAATAGAACCCTTCCTCACCCTTTTTCTTCACCATTCTTTGAGCTAGTGTTACTATACCGAAATTTCATCTCACTCTCTTGCTCTTGCCATCTTACCATTTCACTCATATGCTCTTGAGAGTCTTGGAGCAACTTGTTGCTGCAACACTCTCACTTGGATTAATAAAACTTTGGAGGATTTTTGGATCGCCAAGAGTATTCTGGTTGCATTCTTCACATGAGGTGATATTGTGATATTTGAGTTCATGTGGTTTGTGTTGGGTAGATCTTGAATGAAGTACTTTATTTGGTAGATTAGCAAAGAGTAGTCTTGTTGATTTATTTGTGTTGGGTAGCTAGTTTCTTAGAAGTATTTCAAACAGTTAGTTTATCCATACACATTATCTATTCTATGCTCACTCTTGTCTCAAGTTTTGTAGGTTCATTTCAAGGGATTGTTGGGAAAGCCTCAACCAAGAGTCTTCCCTCAACTCCTACTTAAACTCCATGTTTGCTTAGTCATTTATTTTTGTTTCATTTCATCATATATTTCAGTTTAGTAACCATCTTAGATAGGTCGTATATTTTCAGTTTTCACTTGGAGATTTTATGTGAGAAATTTATACGTAAAAAATAGAAATTTTTCTTAACTTTGTTGTGTTGTGCAGCATTTCCAACAAGCTTTTGCTTGCTGGTTTTTACAGGTTCTTACCAGAAACAAGGGGATATGCTGCTCAAATTCAGCCATACAACACAACAATAGCTTCCACAATAAGTGGGTAAAATTCCCTTTCTTTTCTCTTCTTTTTCTTGCATTCTACTTGTAATTTTCAGCCATTGTAAATTTATTTTCTGCAAGTAGTTAGTTGCCTACACCTTGGGAGTGTGATTGGCCAAGCCAACCCCCCAAAATCGTTGGGCTAGTTTAGTTTTCATTTCAAAAAAAATTTTATTTTCATTTCCCCACTTGTCATTAGGACAAGGTTATGTGGTAGGCTTGTCTAATAATCTCATAATATTTTTATTTTTCCAACCCCCTTTGGCCAAAAATGGTAGGCTTGCCTCCACCTTGGCCATTGTGAGTGGTTTGCTTCTTTTTTCTTTAAGTTTTACTTAATAATAATTGCCTACACCTTGGGAGAGTCACCCCCAAAATCGTAAGGCTAGGATGCACTAGATATTTGA
Source organism: Picea mariana (assembly GCA_032191745.1). Taxonomy (NCBI): domain Eukaryota; kingdom Viridiplantae; phylum Streptophyta; class Pinopsida; order Pinales; family Pinaceae; genus Picea; species Picea mariana. Next base: position 18,082 of record JASDQU010508373.1, on the reverse strand, counting down.
TGGTTTATAAGTTTCAAATGATTTAACATGCTCTAGATAATCATCTATATCTTGTCACTTTCGTTAAGCCCTTAAGGCACATTTGTCTCCACGTGATTTAAGCTTCATTTCTTGCAAATATTTCACATTTTAAAGCATGATGCCTTAGATGGAGTAGATTATATGTTTAAAGTTTATTTTTAAAAGCAATCTCATCTCTTGGGCACTAATAATTCTCATAATCTCATTTCTATTCATGGACATATAAATGGTGTAGGGCTTAAATCTTCATTTTTCAGCAAGCATTCATTTCACTTAACATTTTCACATATGCAATAATCTACATGGTTGAGTGATGTTATATTTTCTCATTTTCCATAAGTGTTGACAAGTTGTTCTTGTCATTTACTTTCTCTTTATTTCAAGTTTTTATTTCACATGTGGCTAAGTAAATGGATGATGGAATAGCTCAGCTTTCTCATATCTTTTGAATGTGTTTATGGTCATTATCTTTACATTTTGCAACACACTCATAGCATTTCATTTTCAAGCAGTTCAGTTTCGGTTTTGGGCTAAAAACGTCATTTTCGGGCACCTAAAACACTTCTAAAATACACCAAACACACCTAAAGACTCACCCGCGAGTCATAACAACTTTTTAGACAACTTAGGATAGCTTTATTCAGCCATCTCCACCATCTAAAATGGGTTTGAGGAAAACAACGAAGGGTAGTGGCGGGGGACCGTCCCGTGGCGCTCCAGGTGGGTGTCCTCTCCGAGAAGTACTGTTACTATCAGGGCTGACCGTGGAAGCTAGGGTGGGCCTCGTTGCCTTACTATCTTGAGCACCCGACAGTCATTTGGCGAAGGGAGGAGGAAGCCTACAGCTCCAAACATAGTTAGGGGGAGGGAAATAAAATTAATTCAATTCTTAAGAAACTTCCTAATCACCTAGTTGCATAGATAATCCATGTGTGTTGGGGGAATTTAGATGTATGTTTAGGAACTCACCTATTGCAAGTACTTAGTATCTTATATTTCATTTGCAATCTTATGGTTTATCTCTCCAATTGTTTTAAGTTTACATGAGCATTTGGGTTAAAACATTTATATATCTTTCTTTATTTGCTCTTGTGGTGTGATTCAAGAAGGGGTTGAGTATCCCACTTGGGGAGGCATCACCTTCTTGGGTCTTGAGTGCTTTAGTGGTTGCCATTGAGAAGCAGTCCAATAGAGTAAGTGCTATTGGGGCATGCTTGGCTCATGTGTTGATCTCATTTTGATTATCTCTTAACTTTCATATCTTGTATCTTTGTATCTTGTGTAATTATTGTAACATCTCTAATTCTTATGTAAGTAATTGTATTTTCATTTGTGGGATAGTTTCAAGTCACTTTATTTGTAAAATTTTTGAAATTGAACCATCCTCAAACTTAGTTGACCCCTTGCCCAACCATAGGCACTAGTCATAGTTGACTTAGGGAAAGGGTTGATTGTCATTTAGATTAACTTGCACTTTGCATTTGCTGCCTTAGCATCTTAGGCTAGCTCTCCCAAGGCCTTTTAACAAATTAAAACCAACTCCAAGAATATAAACATCAAATAAAATCTAGTAACTAGGGTCTACCCCCCTTGGCTTCCCTAGGAGTAAGACTAGAAGGAAGAGGTTCCAGTCAAGGTGATAGTGTGGACTGTGAACCTAGGCATTGTGCCTCCAAGGACACACTAAGTGAGCTGGACTTTGATCACGTTTGCAACTGTGTATTAGGACGGCAACATCTTTAGCACCGTTGTCGGGGATGAGTCATTTATCCTTGGTCAAAAACACTTAACTTAATTTTTTTTTAAGAACTAAGTAATAAAAGCTTTAGTCCCTTAAAATTCTTTGAACTTTTATTGGTTGATTTGTGTGTTTCCTTTCCAAGTGGTGACTCCATTGAAAAAATCTGTCAAGAAGTATACTACTAGGAGCACTGCACAAGGAGTGATTTATTCTTTTCCTGAGCCTGAAAAGGTTTATAGGAGGAGGCTAAATCGCCTTGCTCCTAGAAGGATACTACTTGAAAATCTTGGGGAAGAGGCACTCACTGATATCCAATACTTGTTCCGAAACAATAATCAACCAACTGTTAATAATCCCACTACTAATCCTAACTTAACCATGAGTATCTTTTTGAGGCCTTTGAACTTTGCAGCAATCCAAGGTGCCCCTCATGCAGTTCCTGAGAAGGCTATTGATAAGTTGCCTACCTTTCAGGGGAACAATGCTATAACTGCCAAGTCTCACATCCTCAACTTTCAGATGTGTGTGGAAAGATATTGTAGGGGTCATGATGAAGAAGATGTAAAGATGACTTTGTTTGTGTACTCTCTTGAAGGTGATGTTGCTGAATGGTTCACTAACTTTCCAGCAGCTAATTTTATCACCCTTGATGAGATATTGAATGAATTTAGGAAGAGATGGGGTGACCAAAAGGAACATAGATTTCAGCTTGCTGCTCTTACCACTAGTCAGAAAAAAGAGAATGAAATAGTAGTTGAATTTAACACTAAGTTTAATAGCTTGGTGAAGAGCCTTCATAGAGATATTAAGCCCTTTGATGCAACCATTTTGATTTATTATATTGAGGCATTTGAAGGTGAAATGAGGTATGCCTTAAGGGACAAAGATCCTCAAACTTTAGAAGCAGCACAAAACATAGCTATAAGGGTTGAACAAAATTTGCTTGAGGCTAGGAACTCTAATATTCCTGGATTTACAAGGGGTTCCTCTTCAAATGTTAATGATGAGAAGAAGAAAGAATCAAAGGGTCAAGAATCCTCAAGTGATGGGATTAAGGAATTGACCCAATTAATCAAGCAAATGGAGGTTAATCATGCCAATCAGATTAATGCCTTGCAGAATAGGTTGATTAATATGGAGAGGTCCCAAAATAATAGACAACAACATAAGCCAAATGATAAGTGGCCAAGAAGACCTCCACAAAATGATCAAAGGCCACCTAATCCTTTTGAATCCACCAACTTGGTAGAGCATCAAGCTATACCTTATTGTAGGCCTTGTGGTGAGTTTCATGAGGAAGCTACTTGTCCAGTTTTATTTGAAGATTGTTATAGTGACTATGGAAATGAACAAATAAATATGTGTGGCAGAAAGTATTATGGGGGCATGTATGATTGGATGAATGTTAATGATCATGGAAGTAATGGAAACTTCATGAGTGGTAATGTTGATAAAGCAACAGAAAAGTATGGGCCCAAGCCCACACCCCAACAAATTGCAGAAATGGCTAAGTATAAAGGCATTACATACCAAAGGAATGGAAATAAAGGACATGATAAAGGTCAAGCTGGTGTTCCCAAGGTATCTCCAAGTTTTCCTAAGTCTAGTGAACCTATTAATGTGGATTTGAATATTGACTTAGGAGGTTGGCTGAATAATGTAAAGATTTTGGTACCAGTATCAGAAATTATCAAGATCCCTTCTCAAAGGGAGAAATTACTTAAAGCCATAGTGGAAACTCCTAAAAGTGTTATATAGAAACAACCAGTCGTGGCCTACCAGGATGCACCAATAATTTTGCAGAATTGGGATAGAACTAATGAGAAGTGTTAGCGACGGAAGTCACTCCTGGATTGCTAGCAGGAGCAGAGCCCGACGCCCATCAGTTTTGTGTCACAGTTTGTTTATATATGGGGTGAACAAATGGAAGCCAACTCAAAATGATATCATTCCAACTCCAAACTAGGCCAGGCATGCATAAGTAAGTGAGGTCATTATAAACTTCAGGCAGTGAGTTGTAGTAAAGGGTGAACCGGTGGAAGGCTTATACAAGAGAGAAGCGAAGTTCTGTTATAAACAACAGGTTTCTAACAGACTATAGAGGAAGGCATTTGAACACAAGATTAGCTTACATTCAAACACAAAAAACCAGAGAATGCAGTAATGCAACAATAAATCTGATATCGTAACATAACTGCAAATAATTCGCGTGAATCATTCAATCACGAACTCTCTAAGCATGAGATGAAAATTAGACGGAGCAAGAAAACTGTCTGTCATAAACGAGATATCTCAAATACAGATGCATCAGCTAAAACTAGAATAGCTGCTAAAACATTATAGTAGGGATCTCTGCTCAACCATCGATGCTTTTCAAAATGGCGAAAATGCCTACATATTCTTGGAACCGACTCAGGCGCCGAAGGTGCGATCATATCATGAATTCAATGCTTGACGTTGAGGAGCTTCTTTATCAGGATGGGCTTTCAGTCTGCCTCAATCAAATCTCGCCTGCATTGCTCTATCATACGCTACCTTTAATTTAGCATGGCTCACGCCAAGGGGTAGCTGAGTCCTTTGAATGTTGAACTGGCGTGTACAGGTTCCCCTGGTGATTTGGAGACTCGGCATGGCTTTCCTGAAGAGAACTGGTATGGGGGACCCTCCTGGGTAAATTTCAACCGGGACCTCCATACTCTGCAATAAATGGGTGACACGAGGCTTCAGCCACCCTCTTTCTCCTTTATCCATTCTGAGCAGGTACCGGGATCCAAATCTCATCGGGCTAGAGTCGGCAGAGCACAGTGTCCCCCTTCTGAGAATTAATTCAGAACCTTTGGCCAAATGGAAATGAAAGCGCCCCTCTCTCAGACCCCCTCTCTTATGACCAGGCATCAAAACCATGGGCCTAGTCCTGAGCGCTATCGGGAATTTGGGGTTCGGGATTTCAACATGCAAAAGACAAGGGGCGCTTGCTCCTCGAAACTCCGATACCCGATTTGCGATGAGATCCATCTCAATGAGCTAGCCCCTACCGGATGGAACCTAATTCATATGACCTATCTTCGTGTGATCGTAGTCAAAGCCTCCATCGGAGCTTCAGTGTTCACAATGTCACGATTCACAAGTCCTCCAGACTCGCGAATCTCAGATCCCCGATGGCTCCTTCCATGCTAGCCCTTTGACTAGGCCCTGGTCCAAGTGACCACTACCATATGCCCTTGACCATACTCTCCATCGGGGTTTCGCGGTTCACATTTTTGAAGTGCATGAACTACTCATCCCCAAGATCCTCGATATTTCGATGGCTTCAAGTTCCCCGATGGGCGCTTTCCTGTCGGGACTTTCCTGATGACGTCGATCTCCTACCACGCGTCCCTTCTCAGATGGATGGTCTAGATCTCCTTCGCTTCTTCTTGCATCCATGATCAGGCTCGCTTGATGTTTATGGATGCGGCCTTTAAATAAATCTCACCTGACCGGCTTTCAAAATCCCACCTCCATGTGTCTACATCAAAGGCCTCAAATCGGAGAGGAAAACATCCTTGTGCAGGAAATGTTGCTAACAAGAAGAATTTGCCTTTCTACTTGTCTCTACTTGTGAATGATAAAGTGTTACACAATTGCATGTTAGATTCAGGAGCAAGCTCTAATGTTATGACTAAGTGATGGAACAGTTAAATTTGAGGATATCTAGACCTTATCATAACATTTGTGCATTGGATAGTCAAACAATTGAAGTATTTGGATTGATTAAGGGTTTACAAGTGTACTTAAAGGCATTCCCAGATATTATGATTGAAATGGATATTGTAGTTATTGATGTACCAGACCTTTGGGGAATAATGTTGAATAGAAAGGCAGCTACAGATTTGGGTGGTAGTTTACAAATGGATTTATCTTATGCCACCCTCCCCACTCCAGATGGAGGCACTTTCACGCTGAATAGGGAAGTGTATAGGAAGGGTCATGTGGAAGACCCAAAGAGACCCATAGATGACTTGAAGTATGATGATGAGGGTCTTGGCAATTATTCCATTTTGACTAACTCTATTGTGCCCCTATAAGACAAAGTCCAAGATAATGAGTTAGATAAAGTTTGGTACATGAACTTTGATGGTGCTTTTTCTAGAATAGGAAAAGGTGTTGGAATTGTGCTTCAAGCTCCAAATGGTAAAGTGTCTAAGCTTGCTTATAGATTGGAGTTTGATGCAACTAATAATGTGGCTGAGTATGAGGCCTTGCTCCTTGGTTTAGAGCTTTGCAAAGATAGGGATGTCAAATGCCTAAGTATCAAGGGGGATTCAGACTTGGTAATCCAACAACTAAAGAATAAATTTGCTTACAAGTCTAAAAGATTAAGAGGTTATAGGAATGCAATTTGGGATATGATTGATGATTTGGATGCTTTAAAGCTTATTGCTATTCCTAGAGAACATAATTCAAAGGCAGATGAACTTGCAGTAGCAGCTTCAACACTTCAGCTTCTAGATAGTTTAATTGATGAGAATATTTCCGTAGAAGTGATTTTCAG
>JASDQU010508372.1:20140-37722 GCA_032191745.1 Picea mariana | reverse complement strand
ACAATGGAAGCTTTTCCTTCCATGAATTTTTTAAGATGATTTTGTTGTTAAGGGATGACAACCATGTCCAGAAGGGTTGCATCTTCTTTGATGTTGGCCAACTGATTTAGAATGTTATATTTGGAAGAGGGAAGAGGGGAGATAGTTCCTTGTTTTTTGGGATCCTTAGGAGCCTGAACAATAGAAACTGGTGAAGATGAGCTTCGGCTAGAAGAAGTACAGGGAGGATCATATTTTCTTTTTGGAGCATAGGATTTATTCCTGGTATTTATGATCATGACATTCTCTGGCTCTACAAAGTCTAGGACAACGATAGTAGTTTCAGGTCTTTTACCAAAGATTTTATCTCTGGCACTCTTCTTTACCTCACATATACTTTCCTCATGGTGTTCCTCGCAAAAGTTACACTAACTATGAGGCATGATAGCTTTAGGCTGAAAATTATTTTCATTTGGATTGCTCCAAGGGTAAGAGAGGGGACATTTCCTTTCCGCTCATACACTATCATTCGATTATTCTTGTCTTGTACAAGCTATAAGGGGGAGGACATGTTTGTCTATTCAATTGGGTCTCCCCTAGGAAGATCTTTTTTTCAAGATGTTCTTCATAGTCTAAGAAAGTGTGCAGAGTGGAACCAAGCTTATCAATGGTATTTTCCTCAAGCCTATTATGTTAGGGGGGAATGTAATTCATTATAATAATGCATGAAAGAATCTTAGTTCTGAGGTCGAATGAGTTCAGGGATTTGGTTGTATAATTTGGTGAAATGCAAGTTGAAGAATTTGATAGTCTCACCATCCTTATAAGCGATGTTGTTCTACTCCCGTAACTGCTTGGTTGGGATTTTGGATTTCCCACAGGTATATTTGAACCAATATAATAAATCCTACCAAGTAGATAAAATATTAGGAGGGAGGTCAAAGAAATCGGTCGTAGCCTTCCCTTCAAGGGAATTCACAAATAATTGCATAGAAGTTGTTGTTCCTAAGATTAAAACTAAGGCTTAAAGAATAATCTAAGGCATCAAGAATATAAAGGAAATTATTGAACAATGCTTTTTATTCCGTTAGTTATATAAGAATTAATCCTCAAACAAAATTAATGACAGAACAGAACAGAGGCCGTCTTTTGTCATCTGAGTTGATTTATAAAATCAAATGATGTGGGAGAAACTTGAAAAACTATTAAACAAAATGAGGCATTAATACACAATGAATCTTACCTTGTTCACAGTAAAAGAAAAAAAAGAATGCACCTTTGAAAGGATATAAGATACAGTTATCCAAGTAGATCACAGGTCTTGTATTTACTGATAGAAAATACAGAGGAAAAACTGCTTACTGATCAAACAACCGATAAAATGTGACTACAGTAGTAGTAGTACTAAATTGCAACCACTCACATATCAAGGAATGATATAAATAAAATATATAAATATGAGATACATGAGAAACACATAACTCAAACTGCACAAAGGTTGGAATCTCAGTCTGCACTTGTATTAATTCTCACAAAGGAGATTTTTATCTATTACATATGGTAAGAAGAAGCTTGTGTTAAGTCTTTAGACTATGTATTTATACAACAATGTTCTCAACCCTAAGCAGTTGGAATTCTCATAATTTGAAAACAGTAAATATTACAATATGTAAAATCTGAAGAGTTTCCTTCGCATCTTCTCTGTCCCTTTTCCTCTTGGAAGAGACATTTCTTCTTCTTGTCCTCTAGCTCAGAAACAATTGGCCTTTAATCATGACCTGTATACATGATATGCAGATGTTGTCTCATTTGTTTCCAGACGTGATGGATTTCCCTTGCTCGACACACTGAACACATTGACCTACAAACTGCACCACTAACCTGGAAGGTGTTGTTGTGTCATTCACCTCGAAAGTATATAACTTATTTTCTATGTGAGGCAAATTATCTTCCATTCTATTGGGTTCTAAAGATATAGACTGTAGCCTCATATTGGGATTGACTATCCACTTATTAATCTGGATAATGTCATTTCGTTTTAATTGTAGGATTTCAGCCTGGGATTCTTCCATGATTGATATTTTGTGATTTCCTTGGCCAAACTGTCTGATAATATCTTGGCCCAATTGAAAGAAAAACCCTTTGCAACTTCATGCATGATCGGTACCCATGATAACAGGAAGTGATAAGAGTTTTCTTTCCTGAAAAATTCTACATAACATCATGGCCACATACATCATATGAGAATCTAATGATGCAATGGTGTATATTCCATGGGTGTATGCTCTGAATTTATTAGGGCATACCCACCATTCCTTGATCAAGTCAGGTTAATTCTTTACACCTTGTGGGCATTCTTCTTCATCGAACTCTTTTAAGAAAGCAACATTATAACTGTGTTTGAATGACGGGGACAATTTGTACATCACCTATAAATGTTATCGTCGGAAAGATCCAACAAAAACCTTCTGTGAATTGTGGATGGTCCTAGTCGAGATGTCAATGTTCTCTAGGGCCCAACCTATCATGTCGTTATACGACATGAGCCTCAGTCACATGGCTATTTTATGCAGATCTTATTGGGCTATGTATTTGAGATTTGTCACCTGATTTTTGGTCCCCTCATAATCTAACTACTCTGGATAGTTGCTTAGCTCACACTGTAGGATATCACATACCTGTGTCCAGGTTTTTATGGTCTCCACATCTCTTGACGATGTGTTTGAGAGGACATTTGTTTTCTGGCTCAAGCTCTCACTAGTCGCTTTAACCATTTTCCGCAGAGCCATGATAGTAGTAAACTCAAAACTGCGTTACCTATCACAGAAAATTTGCAAAACTTCTTATCTTGCTAAAGCTTGATCTGTGAAAAACGTGAATGGAATCCAGAATGCAATATATTTTTCACCTTAAGTGCATCAATTTGTGTATACCTTTACTGACAATGTGTTTACTTTCCTTAATGAAAATATTTGGGTGGTGTTCTGAGATCTTATTTGAAATCATTTTCTCTATATCGATTATTAATTCCATTAATGGTTGGTGGTTCGTGATCGGTGCGAAATAATATTTGAATTTACTCGAACTATGATTTAACGAAAAATTAGCACAAGATAATAGTGTTTATCCCATTAACTAATCGTGTTTAACTTTAATTCCTTTCAGGATTTTGGACCTTGGGATATTCGATAATAGCTCGATATATGATTTTCGAAGCTCGAAACCACAAAGTGATTAATTATTCGCTAATTGTCTTTAATATTCGATTAACTCTGCTTAATGCTTAAGGAATTTCGAGAGTTCGGGCTTCATGAATTTAGAATGCGATGGATGGTGAATATCTAAACTCCGAGTGTGCAACACTATCAATTACCTTTAATTGAGATTAGTTTATTTAACCAAGGTTTAATATTTCAGGACTTCGCGTTTTGTCAAGTTAGATCTTCTGTGGTTTTCCCAAATGGTCGCTTCCCGCAGTGATGTGTCAAAGTTTAGGAAGGTATACATGTATATGGTGACTAGGATCTGTCAAATGCTTTTCACATATCGAGAATTTGAAGGTGAGGCATGTTGAAATGCCTGAAGTAAGAAACTACGAAACTCGAAACTACGAAGTATTCTTTAGTGATTTGACTCTTTAACGAATAAGGAGAGGACTCAGTGAAAGAATTATTATCTCTGATGTTTGTTCCTTTAGAGGAAACTACACACACTTGTGTTAAAAAATATGGGTTTAGGAACGGTGGCGCTCCCTGATAAGTGCCCAACATGGATGGGTCTTGGAATAATCTAGGGCCAATGTTGACAATTGGAAAATCATCCAATCTAACACGGACAAGGGGGAGGATGTTATCAATGTTGGTGGAATGGTTAGGCTCATAATGTGTAAGCTAGTCGATGGTGACGATCTTCCCATTATGGGGGAACATCATCGTACAAAACACATAAGAGGCCACAAGATTCATAGTGTACATGTAGCTACGACCGAACAAGATATTGTAATTGATTTGGGCATCGATAAATTCAATGTCAATGAGGATGGTTTTTCCCCCAATTACTATGGGGACATTTTGACAAAGCCCTGCAGAAGATGTTGGTCAATTGTCGTAAGCTCGAAGGGTGATGGTAGAGGGTACTAGCTTAGGGGAGCCAATTTTCTGCCATATGTGTTTAGACAAGATGCAGGTGCATGCACCTTCATCTATGATACACCGATAAACGGTGGTGTTCCAGATATTAACTGGTATCTGGAAGGCTACTTGGGTAGGAAGACGTGGTTCTTTACTATCTGAATCAAATGTGATCAGCTGTGTGTCAGCTGTGTCGACTGGCCCCAAGGTAGAAAGAAAGGTTTTTCACTGTGATGGACATGTTTGGAGGACTTGCAACACATACATGGTTGTGGGAGACTGGGATAAGTTATCAACCAAGCTATAATTATGAGCCTCCCTAGCATTAGGGTTATGCACATTCTGCCATAAAGTCATACGTGGTATGCGGGGAATGAGTTCCACGTTAGGACGTGGAATCATCAATGGTTTTCCTTCTATAGCTGGCAGTGTTTCTGAGGTGGTTGGGGTAGAGTCGGGAGGCATACCGTATTGATAGTTGCAGGTTTTCAGAAGAATTTCTTCGCTGGTGAGGAGGACACTGCGATCAACTGGATTCCCAGGTTGAGTGGCACCCTGGTTTGGATACTGCCCCATTTGTGGTGGCGTAGGGCTGATCATCTGTTGGGTGTTCATCACACCTTGGTAGGGGATGGGGTTTTGCAAAACAGCTGGAGGCGGTGGTTGCAAATACTGTTGTGGGGCCTACTGAGGGGCAAGTGCTGCTGGAGGGCCCTGTGAGTTCATGGAAGCCCTCATCCATTGGAGATCAGGAATTTGGGGGAAATGATGAGTATAATGTCCATACTCACCACATATAGCGCAAGGGAAGTTAGTCCAAATATCATTGTTCTTCCCTTATCGTGGTTGATTGTTATTGCTGCCCCCTTGGGGGTCTTGGTATTGGTTTCCCCCAACAGGATGGTTGTGGGGGTCATTCCTTCTTGGTCCTGGGGTGTCATTGTTTCAGTTTTTTCCTTTCTTCTTATGAGTCAGATTAGTCATATTCAATTGTTCAAATGCATGAACCTGTTGAATGGGAAAGGGTTGAACAAAGTTGACACCGACATGTGGTTGTCCTGGTGGAGGATTAACCGATTGGGGAGGACCAGGAAATGGGAAATATGGATTGTTATGTGGATAGGATCCATATGGCGTATAGGAAGTAGAGGTAATTCCACTATTGCTAGGGTTATATCCAGGGGTTGGGGGTGGACCCGTACTATATTGAGAGACTGGATACAACATGGGTGCCAGTGGGGGTGCCCCTAATGACTATTGGGGAACAACAGGATATGATGGTTGGTAAGGGGGAGGAGGGTAATATGACATCCCTCCATATATTAGCGTATATTTGTGTGTATCGTACATAGGTTGTGGTTGAATGTACAGATTGTGGTGTGTCGTGGTACCAATCAATCCATCTGGTGAGTGAGACATCCCAGGTTTGTCCTGGCTGAATGGTACGGGTCTCGGAGCGCCAGGTAGTACTGTATACAAGTATCTAGATTGTGAGTAAATGAGGTCGTACTGCTGCACCTTGCTGATGGCTCCCTCTTCATATTGGGGGAAGGTGGAGGCCACATATTTGGTAAGGACGGGAATGAGTGATCTGAGAAACCAGCCGAGGCATTGTTTCTTGGTGGTTTATGCTTTGCATAAACCACATCACTGACGCCATTCGTGAATGTGGTCAACGATATGTGTGGTTGAGGTTTGTTTAAACTCAGAGAAAATTTCAATACCATTGTCATGACATATTGGTAATTGAAAGAAGGTAACAAATTCTTTGGCCAAGGATTCAAAAGTCACATGGGAGCCTGATTTTTCATCTACATACCACTTGGTTGATGGGCCAGTGAGTGTGCATTGAAATAACCTTAATCGAACGGATTAATACATGATGTTGTTTGAAGAGCACCATAAGTGGAAGGTCATGACATGGTTGGCTGGGTAGTCTCCCACTTTTCCTTAAAAATTGGGGACGTCTGAAGGGAGTTTGGTAGGCATTGTAGGCCATGTGGGGTTTTGCAATATAGGATCATTAGTGAGCTTAGTCAGATCTGATATGTTGAGGGAAGCCAAGTATGGAATTTGGGGTGGTGGTGGAGTATTAGTTCCAGCCATGGTGTGAATGTTTTGTGTACCTAACCCATGAGGGGGCTAGGTGGGGTTGTACTGCCCCCTTGGGAAGAAGTTTGCCCCCTGCTTCCATGTAAAGGAGAGCGAGTGGACGGTTGACCTTGGAAAGTGGACCCAAGTAAAGTGGAACCAAGCAAAGTGGATCCCAAGATAGTAGCACCCATAGGGGTGTGAGAAGGTGGATCCGATGAGTTGGCAAGACTAGGAACGCCCCCTAGAATAGGAGGGAGATTTAGCAAGAATCTGGAATGAAGAGAATTATGTGGGTCCCCTATGATGTCCGACTAGAAAAGTGGATGTGTGTGGATGGTGATGAGAGTAATAAAATGAACAAGAGTATTTATATAACTTAGGCCTATCACAATATATCTCACAATCATATGTAATCACAACAGCATCATACATAAATCATTCGAAAAGAAGCATACATGTGGATAAGTCAATTTTTTCCACGTGGGAGAAAAAATAAAATGCTTGTGTCCTAAAAGACGTAACGTCCTTCCTCTCAAATAGAACTGGACCTTCCAATATCACTCAACCGTGGGGTTTGAAGCCACCAAAAGAGGAAGTAGTGAAGGATGAAACAATTAGTTATAATGAGGGGTAGAGGGTGCATATCCCGAAAGAGCTGGCGATATATCCCAATAGCCACACAAAATCCGATCAAGGTGCAATTGCAACCTGGGTAGATGTCCTAAAATTTGTTCTCTAGGTACCTCGGTCAAAGTGCGACATTTAGATTTTCGACCTTAGAAATGGGTCAAGGGATGGATCCCGTCCAAGAGGTGGGTGCCTCAAGGGGAGACACATAGAACAACTGGACCTCGGCCTTTGACCCTTCACGGGTATCTCCTTGCCTTATGGTGTAGGAACACTTGACTTGGAGGATTTAAAATTTCCCTATTTGTCAACTTCTATTGTTTGAAGATGTGAGAACTAGATAACGAGGAGTTATTTGGATGCCTATCCCTAACATCCTACCTAGACTAAAAAATTTCTTTTGGCACCTCCCTTGGAGGAAAACTTAGTGATTTTTTAGAAAAAAATTAGATGTGGTTATTTCAGAGATTGGGGGTGTGAACCAATATCGTTGAAATTAAGTGGGAGTGGATAGTCTCGTCAAGAAAAGGGTGGGGTGTTTCAGAATACCTTTGGAGGAAACTTACTTCAACCTCCACGATTTCTAGATGAAACTATGTGAGTGAGTAGTGACTCTGTGTGTGAACAAGTGAAAGTGTGCCAATTTTTTAATAAGTTAGGTGTCACCTTATTGCATGTGGACTTTGTGTGGTCCTTACAAGTCTTGATTACCTAAGTTACTATATGTCATTGGTACAACCTTGCATAATTTTAAAGTCCCTAGAGAACTAACATTTCAACATGTGGGTCCTTACCAATCCTTTAACTCCCTAGTGTGATTTAATCTAAGAAAGCTTCAAAACTATCCTAGATTGTGGACATGTGGGCATGTATGGGCCCGTTACAAAACCTTTAAACTTCCCTAGTGATGTAATCTAAGAAAGTAAATTCAAAACTATCCTATCTTTGTAGCATGTGGGCATGTATGGGCCCTTACAAATTTAAGATGTATTTGAAAAATAAACTAAGAGGAGTCCCGAGGGGGCTGTTGTCCTCTCCTAAAGATTTTGTCTTTAAGGGAGATGAAATTTTCCCACAATCATTTTTTTGATTCTCAAGATTGCTCTATGGCGTGAGAGAAGAGAATACTCAATGATTGACGTTCAACTTCTGGTCCCAATGCAAGTGTCATTTATATGTGATATAGAATGATTCCAACTCAAATTTAATCAAAGAAAGCCATCCATGTAGAAAAATAAAAGCAAAAAGAGGATAAATATGGATTTTAACCCCCTAAGTGCCTATGTTTTGACTAACCCTTCATGTGGAGAGGGAATCTAAGTGTGGTGCATATTACAATTTACATATCATCAAGCTTAAGAAGGCTACAGGCCTTCAATAGATCACAAAAACCCTTACAATATTTGATTTTCTGGACAGATGCACCGATCGTAGAGTAGACAGAGGTGCATATGGTGCTAATGCACAAATTACAAATGAACTTTTGGTGTAGGTGTGTAGAATGCGCTGAGACACATAGTGATTTTGGCGCACATGCTTGGAAGATGCGCTTGTGTGTTAAAAAACCCACGCACTTTCTTAGCTCAGCTCAGCTCTGAATTTAGCTTCTTGCAAGTAGGCTTGGGCCAGTTATGGTTCCTGCAAGTTAAATAAACCAAAAAGAAGTGCTCAAATAACCCAAATGGGGAGGAAATTGATACCTATCCCTAGTGGAGTCGCCAATCTGTTGTGTCCCTTTCATCATTTAAATGACCAAAATAAGGACACTTACAAGTCCAGTTGGGTTAGCTAGACAAGACAACAGTGAATGCAAGAGTTAGAAACATCAAGCGTGAGAAATAAATAAACAACTAAACTAAAAACAATAAAAGAAACTAAACTAGAGTGCATAAGGATATTAGAGTAAAAAAATAAACACCATTCATGCCATCAATGGATAGATTGTATTAGTGGGAAAACACCAAAGAGAAAGGGAGACTTATGGGTCCCCTCTTCCTCCAAGTGAGGGCTCTTGAACCCCCAAAGATTGATCTCTTCTTACAAATAACAAACTAGAAGGAAATGGTGAAGAAATCCAAATCTCATTCACTCAAGAGGTGATGTGAATAGCTCAATGAAATTATGCTTGTATGTTCTAATGAGGAAAGAGGTCCCTCCAAGATAATATATGCAGCATAAAAATAAAAATTAATTCTTGGAAATGTAGTGCACCCATGGCCTCTTTTTATAGAAAATATTTGAGGCATTATTCAACCAATCTTTAGTGTGAACAAAGGGCTCTTTAGGGCACCCTTAGGTCTTTGACCAACCCCCCACTTAGATTCAGCTCGGATTTGGGTGTCAAATCGACTTGGGAGATGAGCCAGAAGTGGGTGGAAGGCTGACCAAAATCATAAATGTGTCGTTCTAAGGTATGCACGGCTTTTTGCATCCACAGTCGTGCATCGGGCGGATGTGCTCTTTTCTAGAATTTTCGACTGGCGCACGTGCACGTGCTTCCTTTGTATTCTGAGCACATGCTGATTTTATAACCTTGTATATTTTTGATCCCTTTGGAAATACATTTTTGGGCCATGGGTGAACTAATAGGTGTTTGGAGATCTTGGATTCCTATAACCATTTGCAGACAAAATTTCAGTGATAACACATGGATTGATCCTCATTCTTGTCATTCCTTTTCTCTCTATACTCTTAGTTTAGGGATTAAATTTATTTGATTATAGGTATCATAAATATCATTAGAGTTTAAATGATAAAATTCAGTTTGTTTCGTTGTGATGAATGTTGGGTAAAGATTAGTGCAAGATTTAAAACATGAGCCTGTAAAACTCTTTATTGTTAACTCAATGAGTCCTTTCTTTGTAGTTTCCAAAGTGTGAATAGATTAATTTTCCAAAAATCCTTTATATGCCGAGTTTGTTTTTGCAATTACAAGAATAATGTCACTTGAAGGTGGGGACAAGATTTTATTTTAGAATTGCTTACATGAACACTCATGAATTTCTTGAGTGAAATATTGTAGCATGTGCCAATATAGCGCTTTCTTGTTTTGTTTACCAATGCAAAAATTTATTCTGATTTGTTAGAAGTGTAGTTTCATGTTCTTTTCCATATATTAGATAGTCATGCTTGTCCTAGTCCCTTCACATACATTGTTGGAATCTCTAAGCATACTCCCTTATATTGATGATTTAATGTTAAACAAATAATTTAATTACTTAGCTCGCCGTTGAACAACACAAGAGCATGTCAAGGGTTCTAGTGACAAAACCCTTGTATTAGATTCCCTTCTATAACTTTGGAAGTATGGCGAATGATGATGTAGGTTACCTTACCTCCATGTGGGTTACAAGACCTGAACTTGATCAACCATCATTAATAACAAAGCAAGACTTTAATCTTTCTAATGTTGATTAATTGGGTTGGTTTTCATTGATGTCAACACTTGAAGAAAGTCCGGTAGCACAATGGTTTGGGTAATGGACCCAAGTTTGTTTTATGGATAATGGTATGAGTTTTGATATATTTTCAGGTAAGACTATCCTATATGGATAGTGCATGTCATGCCATTTCCGGTGGTATGTGGAACGTCACATAACTCCTCACGGTTAGATAATTATGGCCATGTGAAGTTGGAGAACCCTCATGAGTCATCTAGAAGACCTAAAAGATAAAGGTAGTCAAAGTGTTTGCAAATAAGAAAGTATTTAAATAATAAAGTGAAGTGATGAGTGTACATAATTCAAAGAAGATGCAAAAGACATTATTTAAATAATAAATTTAATGGAGAACTCCCTAAAATAAGGAAAGTGGTTTGAGAGATTTTAGAAGGTAAATAATAAAGTGAAGTGATGAGTGTATTATAAGTCAAAGTGGATACAAAATAAATTATTTACATAATAAAGTTAGTAATTTATCCACTAACTTTATTATGTNTAGATTAATTTTCCAAAAATCCTTTATATGCCGAGTTTGTTTTTGCAATTATGAGATTAATGTCACTTGAAGGTGGGGACAAGATTTTATTTTAGAATTGCTTACATGAACACTCATGAATTTCTTGAGTGAAATATTGTAGCATGTGCCAATATAGCGCTTTCTTGTTTTGTTTCCCAATGCAAAAGTTTATTCTGATTTGTTAGAAGTGTAGTTTCATGTTATTTTCCATATATTAGATAGTCATGCTTGTCCTAGTCCCTTCACATACATTGTTGGAATCTCTAAGCATACTCCCTTATATTGATGATTTAATGTTAAACAAATAATTTAATTACTTAGCTCGTCGTTGAACAACACAAGAGCATGTCAAGGGTTCTAGTGACAAAACCCTTGTATTAGATTCCCTTCTATAACTTTGGAAGTATGGTGAATGATGATGTAGGTTACAATACCTGAACTTGATCAACCATCATTAATAACAAAGCAAGACTTTAATCTTTCTAATGTTGATTAATTGGGTTGGTTTTCATTGATGTCAACACTTGAAGAAAGTCCGGTAGCACAATGGTTTGGGTAATGGACCCAAGTTTGTTTTATGGATAATGGTATGATTTTTGATATATTTGCAGGTAAGACTATTCTATATGGATAGTACATGTCATGCCATTTCCGGTGGTATGTGGAACATCAAATAACTCCTCACGGTTAGATAATTATGGCCATGTGAAGTTGGAGAATCCTCATGAGTCATCTAGAAGACCTAAAAGATAAAGGTAGTCAAAGTGTTTGCAAAGAAGAAAGTATTTAGATAATAAAGTGAAGTGATGAGTGTACATAAGTCAAAGAAGATGCAAAATACATTATTTAAATAATAAATTTAATGGAGAACTCCCTAAAATAAGGAAAGTGGTTTGAGAGATTTTAGAAGGTAAATAATAAAGTGAAGTGATGAGTGTATTATAAGTCAAAGTGGATACAAAATAAATTATTTACATAATAAAGTTAGTGGATAAATTACTAAGTGGACAAGTGGTTAGAAGTTGGTTAACCCTAAAATAAGGAAAGTGGGTTAAGATGGTTAAAAGGTAACCCCTTGAGGAAGCTACATGAAAGTATAAATAAGACACAAGGTTCTCTCATTTCAATCACACTTGAATATCATTGAATATCTATTTTGTGAAAGGTTATTTGGGAAGGTATTATTGATAGAGAAAAATTGCTGCAGGAAAAGTGCGGAAGAAAAAGTGCGGTAGAAAAAGTGCGGCAGGAAAAGTGCGGTAGAAAAATTGCAGAAGAAAAAGTGTGGCAGGAAAAGTGCAGTAGAAAAAGTACGACAAAAAAATCGTGGTAGAAAAAGTGTGATAGAAAAATCACGGCAGAAAAAGTGCGGCAGAAAAATCACAACAGAAAAATCGTGGCAGAAAAATCGCAGCAGAAAAAGTGTGATAGAAAAATCACGGCAGAAAAAGTGCAGCAGAAAAATCGCAATAGAAAAATTGTGGCAGAAAAATCACAGCAGAAAAAGTGAGGCAGAAAAATTGCGGCAAAAAAAGTGCGACAAAAAAATCGCGGAAACAACATGGTTGGGGTCTATTTATGAGAGATATGGCACATCTTGTTTGAGGTATGTTTTGTGAGCTAGGGGTTTATCTCTTGAGATGGTATTGGATGTTCAGTATTGCTGCATATATCAGATTTGTTGAGGGATACAGTTGGTATTTTGTTGTTGGTATTTGGCATATGAGTATTGGTCTTTTGATTGTGATGTGTTGCTACATAACAGTGAGGTTGTAGCACATGGTTTGATGTAAGGGTTTATGGTATTTGGTTTATGGATAGAGTGATGAATTGTTAGATAACTTTTGATGTTTATATTGGTGTATGTCTTTGGTATATGGTTGAGGTACATGTTGGGTACATGGTTGAGACAAGAAGTTGATGAGTTGGCACATACATGAGGTGTATAGTTGATGAGTTGGCACATACATGAGGTGTATAGTTGATGATGTTGGTACATCTTGATGAGTCAAGTTTGATGCATGGTTGATGCATGGTACATGGTGGTTCAGGTTATTGGTACAAGTTGTTTGGTGCAAGTTGATTTGTATAGGTTGTTACATATTATTGGTACAGGTTCACAGTGACAGGTTAACAATGGCAGTGGTTGATTCAGTGACAGTGACAAGTTGTCTACATTTGACATTTATATTTCAGGGCGGTTGGATGGGGAAAGGGCAGGTGGTTGTAGCCACCTTCCGGTTGTAGCCAGAGATCATAGGGGGTTGTATCCTCCTTCTAGCTGTAGCTAGAGAATTGGGGATTTGGAGCCTCCCTTAGGTTGTAGCTTGTGAAAGTAGGGGGTTGGAGCCTCCTTCTAGTTGTAGATGGAAAACAAATGAAGTTGGTGCTTCCAATGAATGTAATTATTCAAGACATATAAGAAAAAACATTCTGTGGTTTTCTCCCGCTTTGGGTTTCCACGTAAAACACCGATGTATTGTGTATGTGTATGATTGTTCATTTGTTCATTGCTTATTTACTCTGCATTTATTGGATGATAATGCTACATTGATATAACAGTTGGATTATATGGTTAAAAATGATTAGATTGCTCTATTACTGATTCACCCCCCCTCTCGGTAATCCAACATCTAATTCATCAAAAACAACGGGAAAACATTAATAAACCAATGCAATTACATTATGAGCGTTTGAATGACCTTTACAGTAAAAAGCGTGATAATTATGGTGAAAAGAGTGGTTTTGATAAGTCAAAAGGGGTTCACTAGTAGTGAAAATGGTGTCAATTTGGAGGCCCAACAACCATTATTATAAATAACTGATAATTGGTGTTGATGAAGTACAATATGCCTATGTGGTGTCCCTGTGGCTCCTTTTGGTTTGTTTCCATCTCTATGACATGGACCACATTCACATGTCCTATGAAGTTTCCCTTTTTGTTTCTCAAGTAATAATGTCTATTGATATCTTTCTCATGTATGTGGAGGATAAAGTGGAGTCCTTATAGGAGTTAGGGATTTTTTGGTCAATAGTATTGGTTGGTGTGTTTCCCCCACAACTACCCACTAAAATTCTATGTCCCAGAGGATGTCAATGGGTACCCACTATTAAAATTTTAGAAATAAATTTTATCACTACTAATTTGATTTATTACTGATACAAGAAACTACTATTCTGTCTATGTAGTCCCAAGCCTATCTTAAGGGAACCTTTGATAACCACATATCTTATGAAGTTTCCCCCAACCTTTGTTATCCATTTTCTCAATAAATGAATTGCAGGCCCTTTTAAGTCCTAAACAAAGTCTTCACTCATGTGACCATACCCGAGGGCTATCAGATCACTCTCCATTGGAACATTACTTCTTAGAGTGACTGAACATGCAAATGCCAAATCTCTTTTTAAAAACCATAAGCCTACACACTATCAGATCCTTTCTATCAGAGTGCTCTTCATCGGACCAAATTTCACCTTGTGCACACTATTGATTATGATGGAGGCTCTCTGATGAACTTTTCCCAATGCACAAGTATTAGCCCTGTAACCTCGTGTTGAGAAGTGATTGGTTCAAAAGAATTAATCCCAGTAGGTTTGATTCAAACACATGGGAGTGGTTCTCTCACACTACTGTTAACATTACGTGGTAGACTATAACTCGTTGATTAATCCAATCTTATCCAGGCGCCTCATTTCCCTCCCCACAAAAAAATCTCTTTCATACAAGCATGATATTCAAGGCACAAATATTATTTCAAGATACCTCCCCATTGTTGATGAAAATATATGAAATAATCTTACTCAATCATTTTCAGAAATAATCTTACTCAAGCATTTTACAATAATCTTTTATTTTCAGATCTCTTTTATTTAAAAAAAATAAAAGATTGTTGTAAAATTCAACATTTTTATATAATTTTTTGGATATAACATATGTAAAAGTAAATGTGTAGACAAAATAAAAAATACCAAGTCATGTATTAACACATATGAGACAGAATATCAATCGCTTATTTCATTCCAAGAAATCAAAATAATCGTTCTCTTTACAAAAATACTGAGGGAGTTTGGAGCAAAGTTAAACTTAGATGTCCCCAATGAAAACCATACAAAAGGACTTATGACAGAAAGTAAAAAAATTGAACTTTAAAAGTTGGATCAGCTTGCCACAGACTATTGCCCACTCGACTCTGCAAACTATCCTTTATCAGTCATGAAATTTAATTTATAGATAGACAAGTCTACATAGATTATCAAAGGTAGATCAACACCTCTGAAAACAAGTGTCTGAATGATGTAATTCAACTTTGAATTTTTCTGTCTACAATAGGACCTTGCTATCATAAAATAGAATTAGGATTTTAATGAATTGAAGAATGAATGAAAAATGAACTATCTCAATAAAAATTAAGAGAAAACCTTAGTATGCTTTCTCCTTCTATTCTCCCCTTGTTCTCCTTCTCATTTTGCTTTTATGCATCTCAAATTTGTTGAAGTAGTTCAACTACTTATTTTTGTTAAGTTAGCTAAAACTCAACTAAATTTTAGTTAGGGGAAGAATTAATATAATAATAATAATAATAATAAGGGTCTTTTAATAAATAATAACTAGTAGGTGGGACCCCTTATGACTCCCTTTAGTTTCTTAACAAAAATAAACATAACTAGTCAATCAATCAAACACATCCCCCATTGTGGCTCCCATCATCATTATCGTAATTTGAAAATTAAATATCAATTATATTTTAAACAATATCCAAACATATAATATCCAAAATATCCAAAAATAGTATGCTGTCCAAAAACTTCAGCAGACAACTGTTCTCATCAAATCAATAACAAAATATAATAAAAAACCATATTTGCCACTTTGAGAGGCAATTTTCCCTTTGTTACTGTTGTCTCCCTTTGACCTTCCTGAATTAGCCTTATGCTGTGTGGAGCCTTTAGGATTGATCTCACTGATGACATGACACCAATCATCTCTCAAGTGCATGCAGGATGAAACAGATTTGACTGAATCAATTGAGGGAGAGGAGGGGGAAACAACAACTTTTCCTTTTTCATGCATGTGGTGGGCTTCGGTTTTGAGTCTTTTTCTTGCGTGGGAGGATTGTACAGGTGAGTGTGCATGGGAAATTAGGACATTCGGGTTAACCGGTGAAGGAGGAGCCGGTAGAGATAAATTGGGCCAGCCACGATGTTGGGAGATTTTTGGGTGAATAATCGCCTGCCATCTGTCATTCTCAGGGACTTCAGGTTGCAATGAAACATGAGGGGGGAAAGGGATACCAGGGACATGATGGGATTGGACATGATGCCTTTCTGTCCTAGGTTGGACTACCCCTTGTCCAATCCAATTGAAAAATCTATCTTGGAAGAGCTGGTTTAACTCTTGTGGATCTGCATCAAAACGTATCGAGAATCTTGGCCTTCTAGGCCCTTTGTTCCAATTCCATCTTCCCCTGTTATTTCGGCCATGGATTCCTCTACTGAAGAAGCTCATCCTATATGCAATGTTTATTAGCAACTAGCCTCTTAAAAAAATGATACACGACATCTCTTTAATATGAAACAAAGTTTGGCTCAGCAATCGCATCAGACCCATGCAATCCAATCCATAAAATTCATTTAATACTTGTCAATGAGCATGGGGTGAATAACGGTTCCGGGATATCTGAGGGGGGTGTTTTGAGAGAAAAAGTTGTAAAATGAAAGGGAGTAAGACACATGATTATTTCTCAACAAATTATTAAACAATCGACTGTGTTACAATAAAAAAATCATATTAGCTGTGATCCGTCTCTGTGTTAGTTTTTAATTGTTGTAACACAGAGTTTTCAATAAATTTTAATTTAATTTTAAGAACATGGCATGAAAAGTGAATCTAGGATTGTGAGGGGATTCATAATGAGCGAAAAAGTGAGAAAAATGATAGGGGATTTGATGGATATTATTCATAAAACAAATTAAATAATCAATAATCATAAATATGTATTAAAATCAAGGAGAAAAATTTTCTGAACTTTCTCTTTTGAATCTCGAAATGGATGAAGAAAAGGAAAGAAGAAGAGGTATAAAACCAACAATCTCATAAAACAGAAGTGGAAGAAGATAACAATTTCAATGATGCCTTCAAGGGGAACATCATGACAGCTGTGTAATCTTGATTGTTATTGATTAAAAATACTTTGTAGAAGTGCCGTTGTGGCAAAACTGATCCAACATTTTATTTTGATGAGAATTGAAGTCAAAAGATAAAAAAGAAACAAATGTTGTAGCAGAAATGAAACAACAAAATTGAAATAAGCAGAAATGAAATGACAGAAAATGAAATAGTAGAAATGGAAAACTAGAAATGTAAAAGTAGAAATGAAAAAATACTAATGTAAAAGCAGAAATGAAAACTACTATAATACAAAAACATTCCAACCAACGTTAAACCCTTCAAGTTGGTTTCACATAATGTTTCAAGTGGGAACCATTAGTGTTGTAGTAAAAAAATTGCTCTTGTGAGTCCTTTAGAATGTAAGAATTTGCACCTAGGACAAAAGCGATCTTAAAAGGACCCAGCCATAATTTTTGAAACTTTGAATGCCTTCCTCTATCAACATGAGCTGGATCCCACAACAATACCTTCTCATTGACTTTAAACTTGACAGCTTTGACACTCTTGTTGAAATATTTTTTAACAGTCTGTTGTCTTCTCTTTATATTATCCAAGGAAAACATCCAAAATTTTGCTCAGCTTAGTAGAAATAAAAGTAGGACCATTGTTTGTAATAATTTCCAAAG
>JASDQU010508370.1:57832-71960 GCA_032191745.1 Picea mariana | reverse complement strand
AGAGAGAGGAATATATATATATTATATATATATATATATATATATATAGAGAGAGAGAGAGAGAGAGAGAGAGAGAGAGACTTATTTAGTGTAATAATTATACAAGTTTTTGGATTGAAATTCCATCGTTAAGGTACTCAACACTTGCATGAACAAAGACATATATCTTATATTTTGCTAGAGAAATAACATATCATTGGTAGAAAAAATCAAATTTCACATAGTTATTAACAATTTCTATGAATAAAAGTTATATATTCGGAAATCTAATTCAATTTCCTATGTTTCATCTTTCTACACCATATTCAAATTCATTGTAAAAATACCTTGAATAATCCCTACAAGTTAACATATTGTTGTTTTTCCATGTTTGTATGCCACTAACACGTCATGAGAGACCATCATTAGCTTTCACATACCCATTATGGGATTTAGTTCTAAAGATACAATCATTATATACATTAGATCATATTTACCATATTAAGTTTACTTCTACACAATAATAAATTACTTGTCAAAGGATAGAAAACATTAAAAAATAAATAAATATGCTAAAAATTGTAAAATTAGAGGTACAATAAATAGAGATATTATAAGGGTTCTCACACTAAGATGATTCTCGAAAAAGTGGCAATGGGGTGCCCAAGAACATGTTCATGCAAGAATGCACACACGTTTATGATTTGTTAGTTTTGGCATTCCTTGAAATGCCACAAAGGTTACCAAGTCAGTACTAGTTTGGCCTCATTAGGAATGCACATGCACTCTGGGAATGCACGTGCATTCCTGTGGGGAAATTTTTTTAATTTCCTGCAACCGATCCATTTCACCAATAGATCGTATCGCATGTTTTGAGAGATATTGAGCAAATTTGGGAGAAAAATTGAGGAGAGCTTGGAAAATCACTACCAAACTTTGTTGACGTGGTCTTCAATTGATTGCAAGTAAGTATTTTTATGGAATTTGATTTTTATTTATTTAGTTCATAATTATTTAAATGATACAAAATAAATACAAAATTAATTTTCTCTTATTAAATTGTAACACACTTAATTAATATGGATCTTGGAGAGAACCCAAACCTAGCATCACCATAGGAAGACACACCAAACCCCAACCCACAACTGGTAAACATAAACATGGAAATTGATGCAGGGTTGAGATATCTTAGAACCCTTATACAAGACTTACAAAGTGCTAGAGAGCCCTCATGGGTGTCACTAGCCACTTCCTTAGACAAAATTGTATCTTCCGTTGCAAATTCCGAAGTCCAATTAACTCACATTTCTAATTACAGGGCTAGAATGTATGAATATTATAGAACAAGTCTAGATAAAAACCAAGTTAGAAAAATCAACATTTGAAAACAAGACTTGATGACATTGTTTATTGACCCAAGAATTGAATTATAGTCATTGGTCACAAATATATGCATTTGTATGGATTGGTTCACCTTCCAACCCTTTTTGGAAAATTGGATGGATATGTGGTTTATAGTATTTGACAAAACTCCCTACAATAATAGGGAGTTGCCTCTGTATTTCCTTAGAAAATTATGGGCATAGTTTATTTTACATCACCATGCCAACTACTTTAACATGGGTGAATTTCACAGAGTGGGTTGTGGATCCATAGAGGATAGAGAAAATTATAGGAATGACCATTGCCTCCTCGTCCTCATAGGCAGAGGCCTAACCCCCCTACCTAACATCCTCCCATAACAGAAAACAGTAGCCATACCCAGACATTGATATCCACCTTAACTCATAGCTTGGTGCAACATAACAAATTTATAGCATTATCCTACCAAGAGTGACCTTCAAGTGATGTTGGGGGAGGGGTTGGGCCTTTAGGCACTATAGCAAAGTTCATCTAGGAGAGGGCACATGGATAGACTAGGCGTTCTTGTCCTAGTTCATGGGACCCTCAATATGCTTGAGCTACAGGGAGACTTGTTATGGGCCGATGGAGGCCACTATACATGATAGTTTCATGGAGGAGGTTAGTATGTTGATCGTCTCTATGTTCTTCATTATATATATATATATATATATATATATATATATATATACATATATATATATATGATGTTCATAGTTTCTATGCTCAGATAGTAGACCCTTGATGACGACATATGCAATAGATTCAATTTCCACAACTAATACAACATAAGCAACCTGGTGATTTGGTGTACCACACACTCATGTATGGTGGAACGAGCAATTGATGAATTAAAATGATCATTCCTAACACAATTTGTCATATGTTTTCAGTCCATGCTCTAGATTATTTTAGTTTGAATGTGTATGTCTTTCATCATGAATGCTAACTTGATCTTTATTAACCAAGTATTTACTTCCACTTTTTTGCAATAGTTATATTGTTGGGTATAACTGTGGCCTTCATTTAATGTTGTGAGAGTGCCATGTGAGAGTTGATCTGGAGGTTCAATCTCCAGAATTATCTATTGCATGTTCTTTTAAGTGCACTTGTAGTGACTTTCCAATTTCACCAATATAGACTTTTCCATAGGAACATGGAATTTTATAGAAACTTTTAATTTCCTAAGATCTAATGAGTCCCTCACCGAGTCTACCAAGATTATAATGGTGTTCATGTGAGTGAAGACTATCATGATACATTCCTACTTCTTAGTATTTTGCCAATTTGATTTGTGGCACCTTTGATGTATGGAAATTTGAGTTTTGGGATATCCACCTTCTTATGTAAGAGTCCCATGTTCATTTCTTTGTGGATTCCCTTGCTAATATGCCCATCACTGTAACCATTCATTCAAAATACCATACAAAGATTATCTAGTTCATAGTTCAAGTGTTTTGCATACGAGATTATTGTGACCCGTGTGGAAACACTGTGAATGATGCTTGATTTTTGAGAAGGGTGGTGATGATAGTATGCATGAAGGTATCTCTTTGTGTGTGACTTCCTCCTATAGACTTGATACCTAAATCTTCCATTGATCTTCCTAGTAAGCCTTACATCCAAAAATTAAATTTGGTTGTCCATTTATATCTCAATGATAAATTTGAAGTGCATGAAAAACTATAGATGTGCTTGAAGAAGCCTTCAAAATCCTCTCTACAATCTCCCCATTTGGTGAAGATATCATCCATACATGCATAAGTTGAATACACTCTTTAGAAGTTGGAGTTGGAGACGGTTTCAAGAACACAGTTCGGTTTCAAGAACCATTGTTGTGAGGTCACTTGTTTTAAAAAAACAATTACCTAGTGAAAATCTATAGAGATAAGACATAAAGCTATTTCTATATATGAAAACATATTAAAGGGAAAAAACATTAAAAAGCCAAAAATTTCAATTCATATAATCTAAATAAACAAAGGCTAATCGACAAATTGTCGTCACCACTCTCGTCATCCACCCATCTTCCACTTCCGCGTTGTTTTATTATTCGTTGATTTTGGTCCATTCAAACATAATCGTTTTCTCTTTAAATAAATAAATAGTTGTTGTTTCTTCCACCACTTCCAGTCTTCTTCCCCTTCCATGTTGACGTCATTCTTTGCCATTCTTTACCTCTGGCATGAGAAAATGAGTTCTCATTATAATCATCCATCTTTAACCCCGACTATTATTCATAGTCTTTTTAAAGTATGCTTATGATTTAATTATTTTAATATCCTTTTATATATATATATATTTTTCCTGGGAAAAAAGTCATAATTTTATTAGAGTAGTATAAAATTACATCCGCATATATATATTTTCTATAAGAGTATAGTCAAAATATATATTGTCCTTACATTGTCCATTCAAAACTGAATGTTCATCATATGCAAAAAAGTTTCAAAATATGTCATTCTTGTTTTTGTGCCCCATGACCTCCAAGTTATGTACAATAATTATCCAAAAATCAGGATTTTAGAAACGTTCACAGATGTTCCAGCAAGTTGTTCTGGTATGATTGGTTTAGTTTTATATTTGCCCTTCCTGGAAGGGCCAGTGATATTCAAAACTTCCATATTATGTGTATTCAGTAATATGCCAACTTCCATACTCTAGCTGTGCGACTTCTTTGGATAGTCGATCGGCCAATGCATTCCTCTCCCTGTAGATATGTGAAAGAGAGATAGTGTCAAAAGTTGAGATTATCCGTAAAACTTCAGCAAGAAAAGGTCTAAGTCTAGCATTGTGACAAAAGTGTTCTTGTTTCATCCATTTGATGATAATAAGGGAGTCCCCAAAGACTTGTAAATAAGTGCGTCCTTTTTCTATTACGAAAAGGAGGAGTAATTTTAAAGCCATGATTTTAGAGAAATTATTGGTGCCAGGCCCTAATCCAGCCCTGAGATAGTAAAAGTGTTGTTCAGACAGGTAAATACAGCCCCCTTCCCCACATTTTAATTGATCTCCCGTGGTTTCCCCGTCAAAGAAGGCCCAAGTCCGACCTGTATCTATCTGTTCCATCTGTGTTCGGATTTTTTTTTTCCGTTCCATGCCCATCTCCCAAGTTGAGAGAGTCAAGGATACTTAGGAAATTTGTAGCCACCCGGGGAGCAGACTGTCGTTCATCCATGAAAATAGAGTTATTTATGGCGATCCAAATTCCCCAGGTAGTAATGATGGGATAGGATTTTATATTTTTTGGTGTCCTGTTGGTAAGCTAGTCGGCTAAGGCTTTTTCGAAATATTATCCTCTCTAGGGTCCAATGGCCGAGTTTAATTTGGAGGCTTCCTCCCATATCGATAGGGTGAAAGGACATCGTAAAGAAATGTGTTTGATTGTTTCCCCCTATGCTTTGCATAATGTGCACCAACTCGAACCATGGAATTGTCTTCTCTAGAGTACGTCCGATGTACGCACTTTGTTTTCTAAAATTGACCAAGTTAATAACTTGCCTTTTGTTGGGCACTTTTGTTTCCAAAGTTTCTTCCACCACCACTTCACTTCTTGTTGGATTGGGTCGGTGTTTAAAAGGACATATCCAGCTTTTGGAGTGTCGAAACCTCCCGGGTCTCCTTCACATATAAGATCGTCCTCCCTTTCGCTCAGCCGAATGTTTTCTCTCCCGAGAGCTCTGAGGTAGAGGTTCCAGTTTGTCATATCTAGTTCATTTAACCCCAGAGTTTTTTCGTCTTTCCAGCCTTGGTGCCACATGGAGTTGTGAATAGGTTCCACGACTTGGGCCAGATAATAAAAACCCCCTCGATATAACTCTGTGCATAGATTGGCTGGTAATAAGTGTTCCCTTGTGCAGGCCACCCAAGGGTCTCGACCGATTCTTAGAGATTGTCCAGAGCCGATCAACCAATCTAATATGCTACCAATCACTGCAAAGGCTCCTTGTACTAACTTCCACATAACAGAGATTCTAGTTGTTCGGTGGGAGGGGCTCTTGATCCATTCAATCAGGGTAAGGGGGGCCACATATTTCCAAAGAACAATTGTAGTCCAAAGGTTGTTTGTTGTGATCAATCTCCATACTGATTTTTCCACCAATGCTTTGGAGAAAATAAATATATTTTTTAATCCCCAACCGCCCAAGGCCTTTGGTTTGATGATTTTCCCCATCATGCCCAAGGTAGTACCTGGTTCTTTGATTTCCCCCTCTAAAGATAAGAGAAAGCTATCTTTCTTGCCTTTTCCAGGATGCCTTTTGGGATCCACGAAAGGGACATCCAGTAGACAGGGATTTCTTCCAGTACCGACTTGATGGGGACTAACCTTCCAGCCCTTGAAATCCATTTGTTGCTCCAGGTCTTCAACCTTTTTTCCAACTTTTCCAACAACCACATCCAATTTGTCTTCCTATAATCATTTGGTTTTAGGTGAAACCCGAGGTATTTGAGGCCCTCCTCCAAATTAAGTGTTTGGAAGGGAAGAGGGTCTAGGCAATACTGTGTGTATTCTTCCGCGGTCTGGGAGAAGAGGATACTGGATTTTTTAGCATTAATCCTCATTCATGTAGAAATTCTAAAGAGCATCAGACCCTCTGAGAGTATGTCTGCATCTCAAGTCAAGCCGTCACAAAATATTAGTATATCATCGATGAAGAGAAAGTGCATAATGGTCAGACCATTTGAGATTTTGATACCTACGAATCTTCCACCCAATTTTGCCCCAGTTATGAACTGACTAAGTCCTTCGGCCACTAGGAGAAATAGTAAGGGGGAGAGCGGGAATCCCTGTCGTATCCCTCTTTCTACAAGAAAGAAATTTGTGGCAGAGACATTGAGGAGAATGGAGAAGGATACCGAGCTTAAACATGCCATTATCCAATTTACAAAGACCAACCCAAAACCCAGGTGTATCAATAGCATTCTGATGTAAAGCCAGTTTACCCGGTCAAAAGCTTTGGATAAATCTATCTTTACCACAACTGCTTTAAGATTCTTTAGTTTGATACTGTGGAGTCCTTCCTATGCGACTCCTATGGCTTCATGTATCCGTCTGCCTTCAAGAAAGCCAAATTGTTCACAGGAGATGTGTTTGGATAGTATCGCCTTCAACCTTCTATTGATTACCTTGGAGACAATTTTGTAGAGGCAGTTGCATAGGGAGATGGGCCGAAAATCTTCAAAAGAGGAGGGACTGTCTGATTTTGGGATGAGGGCAATAAAGGTAGCATTGATTGGATTCTATATGTGTCCCCTTCCTCTAGATTATCTAACCACCTTCAGTAAGTCGGTACCTATAATGTCAAAACAACCCAAATAGAATTCTATCGGCCATCCATTAGGACTCGGGCTCTTTCCTTTTTGAAAAGAGTGCAATACTTCTAGCAGTTCTTTATCTGTGACTGAGGCTAATAGGAATTCTACTTCATCTTCTTCAATAAAGCGAGGGAATAATCGTGCAACTCTGATGATTTCAGCGATGGATGTCCCTTGTTGTGTTGTAAAAAGTTCATTGAAGTGTGCAGTTCCGAGTTCAGCTAGATCATTGTGTTTGTTAACTTCTTCCCCACTCTGATTCTTTAGAGTCCAAATGGTGTTGTTCATTTTTCTGCCTCTGGCATAAGCTTGAAAAAAATTGGTGTTTTCATCACCACATGCTAACCACAAAGCCCGACTCTTTAATCTCCATTGTGCTTCTCATTTTGCCAGTATGGCCTTGCATCGTGTCTCTAAACCATACAATTGTTCTTTTGCTTCCTGATTGAAGAAAACTTGCCTGTCTCCATCGAGTAGCTCTGCTAGTTTTGTTTCGATGTCGTTCACTTCCTTAATCATCTTTTAATTTTTTCTCTCTAGCCCACCCTTTTGTGGCTTGTTTGAGTTGTTTGAGATTCTCTATGAATAGTATTGCTGCAAGAGTCTGTGTATCTTCCGGTATATTTACCCACAGCTCTCTAACCAATTCAATAAAAGTTGGATCGTTAAGCCACCTCAAAAAATTTGAAGGGGCTTTCCACCCTTCGATTTTTGGCCCGAAATTCAATTAGAATTGGATGATGATCTGATTCACCCCCAAAAGTAACCCATTGCGTAACCAACTCTGTGGATTCAAGTAGATCTTCGGTCAACAAAAAACGGTCTAGACGTTTGGCCACTCTATCAAGTCTAGCCCACCTGTTGGACCAGGTTGGAGATAACTTTTGGGGTTCCAAGTCCACCAGTCGCTGTTGGTCCAAATAGTTTAGAAATAAATGATTTAGAGGATTCGGTGCAACACAGGGTATCCAGACTTCCGAGGCTCCAAGCAAAAAATTGAGATCCCCACCCAGGAGGAAGTCCTTGGCCTTAAACCAATCACACTCTGCTAAGGAGTTCTAAAAAAGTTGACAGTCTTGGTGAGGTCCATAGATGTTTATGATACTTAATTTGTGTCCCAGGTCTGTAGAATAGATAGTAAGGCCAATCCTCGAGGCTAAGACCCAAACACTTTCCATTTTACAACTCCTGGTCTTCCACCCTGTGGTCAAACCCCCCGAGCAACCTTTGACATCCACTGTAACAAAAGACCAGCCCGAGAGTAAAGTTTCCAAAGATTTTGTAACTGTAACACTATCCCCTAACGTTTCTTGTAGAAGTAAGACCTCCAAAGAGGTTTGTTCAATCAGCCTTCGTAAAGATGATTGTTTTTCCAGGTTTTCCAACCCACGATAGGTGAAGGAGAGGATCTTCAAGGGGAAACACCTTCTAGGATTGGATTTGCTCTAAGCGCCCGTTCGATAGAGGATTGTCTGCCAGTTTCCAAATCGATTCTGGCCCTGTCTTGTGAAAGATATAAGTGTGATTTCCGGCCCCTTCCCTTTCCCACCGAGGCAATACGTGGGAGAGACCCCAAACCTCGCCCCTCTGTCAGTTGTGATCCAATTTCCATAGGGTACTCCTTGACTACCGAACGATTCCTAAGGTGGTAGCGAACTCTGGAATCTTCTGAGGATGAGTCGGTTGAGGCTGAGGGAGTGGCTTGAGCTACCATAAGGGTGGGGAAGAGAGAAACAACTGAGGTAAGGGTCAAGGAATAGTCTGTGGGGGGGACTGTAGGAAGAGCTTGTAGTAAAGGGGTGGTGGGTTTAAAGAGAGGAGGTTTATTCAAGGGCGGTTTCGGTTCTTCCTCCCCCCCCAAGTGAGTGGAGGAGGAGATAAGTGAAGGGGCTATAACCGATAAAGAGGAAGATAAAGTGAAGATAAGGGAGGGCAACTTGATAAGAGAGCACCTCCTATTCAGAATGGGAGTGGGGAGGGAGTAACAATTCAAAGAAGTAAAAGGAAAGGAAGTGCAAGAAGTAACAACCAATGGTGACATACCCGAAATAGTGCGACCTTGAAGTTTGGGAGCCCTTGTAGTAGGTGTAGTGTTTGCATCCTCTGTAAGTAAAGCTCCCCTTCCCAACAAAATCCTATGATCCAGGATCAGATATTTTGTAGCTAGTTCCTCTGTACGCCACATCCCTGAACCCTTATTCCCTTATGTTTCCTGTGATGATTCCAGTGTTTTCCTCGAGGGGAGAGGGAGGAGCTCGTTCCTTTGGATTTTCGTACTAAGACTTTGAAGGGTAGGGGGCAGGAAGCAACTCCATGGCCACAGATGTGGAATCTATGACATTGGAAGGGAATTCCTTCATAATCCAACATTTGTACAAAAGTTCCTACCGCCGAGTCGATTGTTAGCTCATGTAGTAAACCCTTTTTCAAATCAATTTTGACCAATATGTGGGCTACCGTCATGAGTCCTGTTTCTTCAAAGGACATGTCTTCTTCTAAAAATCTACCCAGAAGATTACCAATAGCCACAAATCTATGAGTGTTCCAGTACTACATCGAAAATCCAGGGAGCCGCACCCAGATGGGTTCTTCATCGGAACGTTCTCTCTTGGCATCAAAGGATGGGGTCCATCATTTGAGAATAGTAGGTGTTTGCACTCTTTTCGTCAATGCGTGAGAAAAAAGTGAGTTCTTACATGTCTAGTTGGGCTCTGCTAGTCATGACAGCTGTATGTGAAAAGGTTAGAAAGAAAACAATAGAGCTATTAACAAGAATTAAACAAAAACTACATAAAACCATGAACATAGGAACAAAAAATAAAAACAAGTGAAAATGGAACAATATCACCAATAGATATGCTTGGTCTGATTGATAAAATCCAAAGATACACTATGGAGAAGAGGACTTGGGTCCCTTCCCTCTCCAAAGGAAGGCTCTTGAGGCCCTCAACTGATTGCTCTCCTTACAATGGAAGGTGAAAGTGTGAATGAAAGAACTCCAAGCTTCTCCACTCTAGTGAGAGATGGAAAGCTTATGAAATGGTGTTGATAATGTCAATTACCAAAGAATGAGTCTCTAGTAATCTCAACAGCATAACAATACACAAAGTTCCTTGAAGAAATGATGGACATTCATGGCTTTTTATAGCCAAGCTTTGAGCTATTATGCAACCCCTTTTGAATGTGAAAAGAGGCCCTTTAGGGCACCATTAGGTCTTTGACCAGCCTCCCCACACAGATTGAGCTCGGATTTGATGTCAAATCGACTTGGGAGCCGATCCAATAGTGGTTGGGAGGCCGACTAGTTCCACAAATGCACCGTTTGGCAGGCGCGCGGGTTTTGCACCCCACAGCCGCGCCTATGCGCCCAATCTACGAAGATGTTGCGCGCATGCGTGCGTTCTCTGTGGGTGCAATGTGCCTTTTAATTTTTTAGCCATTTTTGTATAGTTTTGGCCCTTTTGCTGTGCTATGGAATTAATCCTTGTGCCATGAATGACTGTTTTTCTGTGCTGATGATGCGGAGTTCCTGTCGCCCAGTGCGGATGAAATTTCAGTGATAACAGATGCCCCCTGATGGATGAGGTTAGGAGAAAAACGTATAGCCGAAATTCATCAATGTTTCTTTGACTGAGGATGGTGTTGTAAAGGAGAGAAAGAGTGAGACCGTATAGAGAAATCCGTTGGAGAAGAGAGGGACCTGTAGATCCGACCTTCCACAGGGTGTGAGACAATATACAAATGTGTACAAACGAGGTGGGCATGCCCCATGCTCATGTAATGTAACTCTGAAGATAAAATGTTTGAATGGTTGATGTAGATAGCTGCAGCGCCCTCGGGGGCGGAATGATAAAGGCAGAAGACAAGTCTGCAAAGGAACATAATCTGAACCAGTGGTAATGGTCGCGGAAGTAAACCACGACAGTGATGTGGGCAGTGGTGGCCCTACCAAGTTCAGAGGTCTTCGACAAATGATGATAAAAACTGCAATAGTCGCAAAGTAAGACCCACCGCAACATGAGAAAGTGTTGGTGTCGAATGTGGTGGGGGTCAACGACATCAGGGAGCAATGGTGGTTCCCCCTGTGCCGTCCGAGATCGCTCATTGAATGGGAAATGAGGACCAAAATACTGTCGCCCTTTTGAAAAAAGTGTGCTGATGTCGACAAAAAGGTGACGCGACTCCCAGGAGCAAAAAGGTACTTCGTGGAATCTACTGAGGTGATGAAGTGGCAGAGGTACATGGACGAAGTCAAAAAGTGGGATGACTCAAGACTACCCTTGGTTGGAGGAGATAGTGAGATAAATAGTGGCCGCAACCATGGAATAAGGTCGAGTGTCAGGGGGACGACAAGACCAGGGTTAAGTTGTGCCAGAGGCGGGACAAGGTAAATAAATCCAGAGGATAAAATGGTAAATGACTTGGGTAGTACTCTGAAGATATAGACGATGTCGACGAGGGAGAATGAGAAGTGATGCTCCAACCAAGGGTGACATGGGTTGCGTGTGGCCAAAAGGAACGCAGATCGCCAACGGTGACGACAAAAAGCAAAGGCTGATAAGAAAAGGTGTTTGTACAAAAATACATGTGGGAAAGATGTACAAAATACAGAAACAGGTGCCCCAGTGTGGAATGAATGCCCCAGGGAGGGCAGAAATTTCTGGGAAAACAGATGAGGGGTGGGGGCCCCATTGGCGAGTTTTTGTATGAGGTAGGTGAAAATGGAGAGAGGTTCGCAGATGGGAAAACTGATGGTGGATGAAATGTAGGGTTCATGATCCTGCGGAGGTGCAGCCAAAACGAACTGAAGCATAAAGCGATGATCTGGGAGTCCATGTGGGAAAGCCAACAAAAATGAGAAGAAGGAGTATGTGGTTGAGTGTCATCATGATAACAGACTAAAGGGACTCCTAGCCCTAAAGGGAAAGAACGACATGAGTGTCATAAGTGCAAATAGGTGCTATGAATGGGACAACTCATGTGGGTGAGAATGCTACCGGGTGACAGTACTGAAAGTGCAGCTGGAGGTGTGAGTACTACAGAGCCGGAAAAGGGGTATCCTAAAGGCCAATATCAGAGGATGTGACTGGAAATGTAAATGCAATACAGCTGGAAAGACTACATGCCAGTTCTGAATATATACCTGAAGGAGTGACGTGGCGAGATGCTGATCAAGTACCTGCACAAAGAACAACCGAATACCCAAAGTGAACAATATCTGAAGAGAAAAACAAATATGAACATGTATTAGATAAATGTGACAATGCGCGTGCGTACCTGGCCATGATATGAAAAAAGAGTGTTCCGGGGGATTAGGATGAAAAGGGGCCCAGGGACAGCCATGATGTAGGTGGCGGGATGCTGATCCCGTTGCTGAAGACGGTTCGAGAAATGGACGTCATGGTCTCCCGGAATGGTGAGTGTAAGTTTGGAAAAAACCCTATATACTCTGTAGCTGTCGCAAAGTTCGAGGAGGGGGAATTTCTGTGATGGCCTGGACTTTGAGGGGGTCGACGGTGATACCGCTTTGCGAAACGATGAAACCGAGGAGGCGCCCTGCGGTGACGCAGAACACACACTTGAGAGGGTTCAAGCGGATGTTGTATTGACGACACCGTTGGAAGATGGTTCGCAAATCATTGAGGTGTTGGTTACGTTTCTTGGAGCGAGCAGTGAGGTCGTCCAAGTAGGCTAGGATGATTGCAGCCAGATCATGAAAGATGTATTTCATTGCGTGCTGGAAGGTTGCGCCGGCATTTTTGAGGCCGAAGGGCATGACACGATATGCAAACGTACCCCAGGGGGTTATGAATGCAGTTTTGTATTGATCGGCTGGGTGAATCTGAATTTGGTTGTAGCCAGAGAATCCATCCATAAAGGAGAGAGCTTCATGGCCGGCGCAATCGTCGATAATCTGATCGATGAATGGCATTGGGAAATTTTCTTTTGGACAAGCGTTGTTGAGATCGCGAAATTCGGTGCAAACGCGAATGGTGCCCAGTTTTTTGTCGACGGGTACAGGGTTGGAAACCCAAGACGTATAAGCGATGGGGTAAATGAATCCAGCCGTGCGCAGTTTGTCTATTTCGGCTTTGATAGCCGCGGCCTTGGCTTGGTGTAGTGGTCGCTGTTTCTGGAGAACTGGTGTGATGTCAGGCCAGGTGTCGATGCGATGTTCGACAATGGAAGGGTCGATGCCAGGCATCTCGGTGTATGACCAAGTGAATATATCCCGAAACTCTTGGAAGAGGGCTTTGTAGGCAACGATTTCCTCAGGAGTACACGCTGCTCCAATGATGATTTCTTCGATGATGCCTGGTTTGATGGAGATATCGATTTTGATAGTGGGGGAAATGTTAGCCAAATTCCCTTCTTCAAAAGCATCAGGTGTCGGAATAGGATTGTTGAACCAATCGATCGGCCCAGGAGGAATGAAATCTTTGGTTTCGACTGCATAAATTGGGTTAAGGGTCGGAGGAAAAAGAGCGTCCTGTGGAAGAAAAAGTGTCCGATGATGTAATGCATCCCAGGGTGAGTCCGGGCGTTGTAGCTCTTCCAGTATGTCTTCGTCGCATTGGAAACGACGGGAATATAGTGGATCATGAGGAGTGATCTCCGTGACAGTATGGTTTCCCCCTACTGTGGAAACAGAGGGGGACATAGTAGGAGAGGGTTCACTCGACATAAACCATATATTGAGATATTGAGGGGTTCCCGTGGTGGTGGGATGGCGAGTCTCCGTAGAGGAATGAGCCGGAGAGTTAGGTGGGTTACGAGGTAAATCCTCCGATACATCGTCTAAGAACCATGGAGGTGTTGGGAGTGCCTCAGGCTCGGGAGAAATGATGTGAAGCTCTTCCTGTGGCGAAGTAAGGTCAATTATCTCAGCTGCGGGTTGGTGTCGCAGGGCCAACTGACGGCGCTGATATTCGATGATCATCGGGCATTGGTAGGTAAAATGAGCCAGTGAATCGCAAAGAGATCAAGGGAATCTCATGCGCTCATTGACAGACGTAGTGACATAGCGAATGTCAGTGATAAGTGCTGTGGATGATGCAGCAGGGCATGGGCTGTTCTGAAAGTCGCGACTGACGATGTCTAATGCCTGCCGGAAATGAGGCAGTGATGGACAATGATGGGTGTAATGGCCATATTCAGAACAGATGGCACACGCGCCTTTTGTCTTCAACCCTTTACTACTAGAAGGTTGAGTATCAACAGTAGTAATGGGTGGTATTGGGGTTGGGTTGGGGGGAATCAAATTCCGTAATTCCGGTAGGGATGGGCACTTGTTAGTTTGGTGGCCCTCTTTGTCACACAACGCGCATGGTGGTGCAATGCGCGGAGGAAGTGGAGTTGTGGGCTCCTTCTTTTCTCTCCTGCCCCCAGCTATTGCAAGGGGGGTAGGGAGAATAGGAGAAGTTGGGACTTT